>QJNS01000089.1:0-280247 GCA_004154925.1 Monosporascus cannonballus
CCCCCCCCCCCAATCATCCGCCTTCTCTCCACAATTGTAATAAAAAATACAGACGACGACTACTCCCATCCTCACAAGCTCTTTTTCGCATGGGAGCAATGTCAGGCCAGATCCCACCAACCCTAATTTGGTGCACACGCGCCCGCATTCGGGTCGGCACTATACCTTAGTTAGCACAAATTAACTGGGAAATATCAACAGCAGAGGGGGGTACCAACGTATACTTCCAGTTCGTGTACGCAGTCGAACCGCCATGGTCACAACCGTTGATCTCCTTCTGAAAACCGTCGTAACACTCTGCGGCACTAATAGTTCTGGTGTCACCGCCAATGTATTCAAGAACGAAGTCGACCTGTTTGTCGCTGTCCAGGGCATAGCAGGCGCCTAGCGCCTGCCCGCTGCCAAAGGTAGCTTTGCTGTATTTGTTGTTGCATACATCCTGTGCTTTGCTGAGCGCGATAGCCTTTTGCGTAGCCCAGTTCTCACCGCCGCTGAAGCATCCGCCGAGCACCGAGGAGGCTGCAGTAACAATGACGAGGAAAGAAGTATGCATGGTGGATGGAATTGGATGTTGGAGAGTTTCTTAGGTCTTTGGTTGCAAGTTTGCGAACTTGTATCGGGGATGGGAAGATGATGTTGTGTCTGGGATGAGATTTCTGCCATTCAACATGGCCGCAGACAGACTTTTATATTCGAGGTCATACATCTTGAAAGATCATTCACGCCATCGAGGCCGGGCTGTGTTAGGTGTCACCGTCAGCCTTCCCCAGGAGACAGGACGATCGTTGGAGAATTTCTTTGGCAATCGAGCCATGTAGGAATCGCATCCCAGCTCTGGCTGTCAATCTTCTGTTCGGCTGTTCTATTTGCGAGGTACAACCACCCGATGTTTGTGTTCAGACAATCAGGAGTGAGCTATCCCTCTTGGCAAGCTCGTTGGTTTATTTTGCTGCCTCTTAGATCTTCAACAACCTTGTGTACGGAAGCTCCTTCTCCGCCGCTCCTTCGACATCTCATGACGACATCCCATCCTATGCCTACTTTTTTAAGCCTAGGAAGCTAATAATAACACTTGTATTTACTGCCAGAACTATCGAGGATATGGAGTGGAAGTGCAGCAGGGCTGGGTGGGCTTTGAACAGCCTCAGACGCCAGCTGTAGGTGTCGTAGGTGTCGTCCATACTGGCGTAGATCCTATAGAATCATTACTCTATTGGGTGATTAATATTGCCGGGGAGCCGGGAGGAAAGCAAGCGGCCGCTACATCCGATAAGGCGGGGGACTCGATCCATCGGTGTTATTAGGATCATTTGGGGCTATGCCATGGATTGGGATCTACAACCCTAAAAGTGAGGCCCTGCTTTTGACAGCCAATAAAAGCAAAGGGGATTATAAATTTATTGGATTATTTGCTTTGTTTAATGGTGAATCAAAGCAGCGCGGGTTGTATAGCGTAAAGAGTCTGGCTCACAGGTGGCACAGCACTCTATAGGATGGTTCTTATTTGGTATATGACTCTTTTTTTAAACCCATCTATATATAGAATATCGCCGTCAATTATAATAGAAAACTACCTTATAAATAAGTTGAAGTATTAGGCTATTTGCGAGTTGAATCCAGACTTGTTCACGATACTCACCATTTACAATTGTAAGCATAACCATATCTTCAATTACAACAAGCATCTCAGCAAAATTTTCAAAATGCAGTTGATTACACTCTTTGTTTCCTCCCTCGCTGTTTTCGGCATTCACGCGGCTATTGTACCCGCCGATGCACACAATGAGCCTGGGGCGGTCTTTGCCAAACGCGACCAAGGGGTATGTAGTTATACTTCCCAACTTTTGTGGATGGGCTAACATTGTACTATTGAATAGCTTTGTAGCTACGACGGTGATTGCATGGTTAACGGTGTTCGCAAGACCTGCCAGATTGGAGCTGTAAGTTTTAAATCCCCAGCTCATATGATAATCCACAGAATCTGAACGGATATATAGTGTTCGGAAGAGGGTAGTGAATGTGATGACGACGTTGGTATCGTTACTTGTACTTAGATGCGTGCGAGTATCTATAGTGGGAGATGGATATCTTTATACAGTTATGTCTCAACATACTGTGCCGGGGTTATGTTGTCTGGTGGGATCCGGCTAGCGGACTGACCCTGTTGTCTCGCGTTCAATTTCCCATACACAGTTCCTCACTTTGACTTCATGGAGCAGTCAGACAAGGAGCAGACTCTCATCCATTAGACACATATAATACACGTTCGTTGAAACTCGCCTTCATATCGCTACTTCTAGCAATAGGCGGAATAAACATGGAATTTTGCAAAATATAGAGCTAGAACTAGAGCTAATTGCGGCCGCAGGAGTGTCAGCTAGGTGGACATGATACGAAGTATCAAAAAATCTTTGGGTTCTTCAGAGCTTCGACCTCTCTCGTACATTATAATGCCGTATGAGAGCTTTGTTCGTTGCGATCCCTTCGGATCTTTCACGTCATCTAGTGGCCTACTAAACCTTGGTGAAGATTACTTGTCAGATCCTGAAGTGCCGAAAAATGTGAGGCCCCACTCTATGGCGGGACAATATCAGGTCTTAAATCTCACATTACTAGTCAAGCCGCTTTCATACCCAATGGCCCGGCCGAGGCGGGTCAAGTATTGTCTTGCTTTGCCGTACTCAAATGCTCTATATTAGGCCATGATAGCATTGTTCCCACAATCGGCAATACCTCCTTCCGCCCCTTATTACCAATGCCCGATTAAATTTGGTTACTCCAAGGCATATGGTTGCTGCCTCGAAGGATTTCGCTTTGTCAACTCAATTAGGTGGTAAACCAAGCAAACTCCAAACAGAGGTGGCCAGGGCAGGGGTAGAAAGCCCCATCGTGATTCTTCCCTTAATTAGCCGGCGTCAAATCAAGCGAATGGGTCGACATGCCGGTAGTTGCCGGCTAGTCTAGTTTAGCGGCCGAGCAAGGGTATTTCTTGGCTAAGCCGGCACATAGGATGCATGGCTGCTATAAAATATAAATAGAAAGACGCGGAGACAGCATGACGATCAAAATGCCGCTCCGTCAGAAGTTTGCGCCCATCACTGGGTAGCCCCGCTGGTAAGTGGGCTCCTTGTGCACAGGTATTGTACGATTAACGTGTACATAGCCCGGCTGCCATGGGATAGCCTCCTACTTGAATCCCTCGCCAGATCATGCCGGTGAACCTATTTATAGGAGTGATGGTAGATGACAATAGGATCAGCTTAGGTTGCCGATCATTTTTTACGTACTATTTTAGTTCTGGTCGACGGTCTGTTGAGTTACAGGCTGCGTAAGTGACGCCTAAATTACAAATACGCCAAATATGATTATTGTATCACGTAACATAAATTTTCTCTATTTATATTTGGGCATGCTGTTTGACGTGGCTGCAGTCTCCAGCCGACTACGACATTCTCAAGCAAAGAATAATTCGAAAGCGAGATACCAAGCCCGGAGACATTACCTCGCCATTAACGAAACTAGTGACTCCAATTCACAATCATGAATCTACTTTTATTTCCTTTGATGCTTACCGTTATCCATGCTGGGGTATGTTGAGACCTGTGCTGTTGAACATGCCGCTGAAAGTCCTGTACACTGACTGGTGTTGCACAGGCTTTATCACATGTTCCCGCTCCGCACAGGGAGACAACGAGGGATCTAACAATGGGGTCGTCTGGCGGGCTGCTGGATCAATTCCACGAGAGCGATCTTGACTTCCACCGATGGGTCGGGAGAATGGTCGAAGAAGGCCATCTGTATTACCCCAACATCACGGACGACACCCTGATGTTTTCCCGCAGCGACAGCTGGTACGTCAAGTTGAAGCACGTGGGCTGCAGCACCATCTCTGGAAACCCCGATTTCATCGCGAAGACGCAGACGCATTTCTGCAGCTTCGTGCAGAAGGCGGAGCAGATCAAGGCCCTGGAGATGGAGACGGAGGTGATGACGCTCCTATGCGACGACCACAGGTTCTGCAAGCTGGCCGTCAGGGCCGCCTTCGACTTCTTCAACGTCTTCAAGGATGTCGATGACGTTACCAAACTTTGTCACGAGATGTTTGACGCACTGAACCAGGCGTGTCCTAATGGTGGAGGCGTGGCCGATACCGAAGTTGGCGATAATAGTGGCGGGAATCCGTATAACGGGCAGCTCGAGTCGTCTTTCTCTCTGGATAATGGTGAGACTTGCCAGCAAAGCGCCACGCATGAGTGTTTCGATGGCTCTGTGCCATCATCGTAACCACGGTGGTGATTCTCTTGAAAACTTTCATCTTTTCTTTCCCTTCGATAGCACTTTGGTTTGTTCACAGTTGGGCATTGGAGATTTAGAGAATTGATTAAGCAAACTATTGGTCATGACATCCACTTTTCCCTTAATACTTCACATAATCTAGCCTAACAGTCCTCCTGTCGTAAGACATATTGCTAAATAAATCGATTCGATACCTTAGGTTAACAAGCAGGTATTGTCAGCTAACAGGGGGTGCTCTAGCACCCCATATACGGAAAATTCCCTCTGATCGGAACATATATGTTCCGGGACTAGATCACCTTAAAATGCAGTGGGCATTTTAGAGCACTTGCAACTAGTCATCAATACATATACACAACTGATGTCCCTTATATCTAATAATTAAAAGTCTTATTCGCTTAATTAGGGCATATATTAATTGATTAGCTGCTGCTAAGACGATATAAGCCGTATATTAGTTGTAATTATCGAAATACGCTAATAATAATGATAATAACCGTACCGTTAACGTCCTCCGTTATTTACAAAGGATTCAAGAATTAGGATTATTTTAAAGGCAAATTCCAATTTACAGTATACGCGTTCGACATTTAAAATTATATCGATCCTAATTAAAATTTTTAATAACCTATTAAATTTATAAAACCTAATATAGCTTTTTACTTAAAAAAATAAATCCGTTATATAATACGAATTAATACCTTAAGCGGTTTTTCGTCCATATTTACATTTTTTAAAAAAGCTACCGAAAAAATCGATTATACCAGTTACTTAACGAATACCCTTAAGATAACGACCGAAAGTAAATAAGCCTATAATCAGGACTTTACGGCGTATATTTACAAAAATCGGAAATATAATACTTTCCGTAAAAACATTAACGACCTTGCGAAATACGTCTTAAAGTCGGTATTTCCAATAATTAAAAAAAATTAGTTTTTATTAGGAAAGAAGTTACGAAAATAAAACATTAATCTAGGCGAATCCAATAAGGTATACGATAATAAACTTTTAATTAATACTTAACAAAAATACTGCGAACGGTTAAATAAGTTTCGAAATTAACAAAAAAGCTAAATAAATAAATCGTAAAATAGCAAAAGATTATAACCTAAAAATAACGATATAATATTCCAGAAACGAAAATAACAATCGAATAGATTAATAATTTATATATAATATTGGCCCTTATTATCAGAATCTAAACAATTATTTTCCAGATATTAAAAAAGGCCGATATTAATAATAATACGATTAATTATTAAAAAATAATAACAACCTTATTAAATTATTAAATTATAACAAATTTATAACAACTATTAAGAAATATTAAGATGATGTTTTTAACGTTTTACGAAATACTTGCAAACTTCCTTGATTAGGACGATTTTAATTAAGAAAACCTTAAAAATATTAACTTTTAACCACAAGGAAAAACCTTAAGCCGTAGGCCGAAATAAAGTAACCATAAAGATTCCTATACGGATTAAAACGGTAATAAGCAAAAATATTAAGAATTAAACGCATAAGGTACCCGTTATAAAGCGTACCTAATTAATTATTATATATTATTTCATTATTATTATATATTTTTTAAGAAAAATTTAAAACGTTTCCGTTTTAATAATAAGGTGATAATATATATTTAAAAACGAATTTCTACCGATTAGTTTTCAAAGAAAAAAATCGACCGCTTATCGAAAATTATACAAAAATTTACTATATAAAAGATAAATTAATTCTTAAAAAAAGTACGACGAATATTAACATATTTTTTAATTATTAATTAACATAATACTATAAGTACTTCGTTTTATTTCTTAAGGAATTTAAATATTTTAGATTTAGGATTTATAATATATATTTTTAACCTAATTAGCAGGTTTTTAAATTTTAAATTTACCGTATAAAGTAACGGAATATATGTAAGTAATAATTTTATCCCGAATAAGGGGTACGGAAAGGTTAATATAATTTTTCGAAGCCCTAATAGTACGAAAATATTACGTTTATACAATATATTATATAGCGAAAATTTCGTATATAACTTAATATTTTCCGGCAATTTCGAAAAAAAAATTATTAATAGGGTAATCGAAAAACTAATAATTTTATTCCAAAGAAATATAATTGAATAATTATTACGTTAATAAATATTTTAATTAATTTATTATAGAAAATATTAACGTAATAATTACCTATGTAATTTTAATAACTTATAAATAAAACGTTAATTCGTAAATAACGAAATTATTACGAATAGGTAACGGCATTATATGATATCTAAAATTAAGATATCCAGGACCCGATATAATCGTTTAGTTATAGTTTTATACAAAAGAAATCCGCCTAAAAAGTCTTATAACAATCGAATACTAAATATATGGCAAAACGAAAGCTAAAAGGTTAATATGTCGCAAACAACAAAAATATCTCGATTAAAATAAAAAATTGTTATTAATTTTGTAAATTTTGGAAAAAACTTTGAAAGATATAAATACGTTATATTTACCACTAATAGATATTGAGGTTTTATTCCGGATATTTATTTTAAAAACCGAAAAAAATATTAATTATAACGTTTCGATATTTTTTAAAAATCCTAAAGAACCAAAATAAGGTTTTTCCATAAATAATCAAATACGATAACGAAATCTTGAAAAATTACCAAATTCGAAATATGCTTTAATTATTTTTTTTTGAATATCAGATTTAAACCTTTAATATTATATACCCAGGTTCAGAATGGAGGTACAAAAGGTTTAAAGGGTATAATTAAGAAAAAAACAACTATAATACGAAATGGCGGTAAATTACTTTGTTTTTAATCGTATATATCCTTAAAACGGTAATATTTTTATATAACCGTATTCTTAAATACCCGTTTTTTAACAAAATTTATGTGGAATTTATTATATTTACTTAACGTATAAAAACGGCATTATAATACTTAATCGAAAACTTTAATAAATTTATTTACGAATTGTTACGACCCAACAAGCTCCGGCCTCAAGAAACGGTCAAACAAGGATCATACGGACCACCCCGTGGGTTACGTAACGGTGATCATTGCCAAGCCGATAATCAAAGGTAATTAAAGGAGATCACAAACGATCATAATTACTACCAGCCGAATAATCATAAATAATTAAACCAAAAAGGAAAAAGATATATACGTTTATTATTTTCATAATTTAAATAGCTTTAATTTGTAATATTTATTAATATTAATCGTTTATAATACGTTTTTGCATTTTTGGTATTAAGAGATATAATTAAGTTGTTTTTATTATTACAAAATCCTACGATATTTCTGCTAACATAAACCCGTACGATTAAGGTTTAATAATTGGTTAAACCGTTTAGCCGTTATACGTTATAAGTTTTTATTTAGTAATATCGTTAAACTCTAAATAATACTTAATACTGTTAAAATATCGACCAGCATTCAGGAAACTCCTATTTAGCAGTTTTAGGCTCGAATTTGGGAATTGGAAAAAGAAATCCGACAAATTAAGGCTACGTTACCTGCCTAAGCCTTTTTCGCCCGTATAAAGCCTAGGAAGCCGGAGCTTTACAATGGAAAAAACAACCTTCAAACTTTTTTAACTTAGGTACGAATTTATTTTCGCTTTTTAAATCTTAACGATCCGGCGGATCAGGTTCTACCAGTTGCAATATGCCTAACGGGAAACGTTATTGATTAATTTAAATCTGTTTTAAAGAATTTCCTAAAAATAGGAAAATCGGATAAAGAGGATTTTACTAATAAGATTTTTTCATTTTATAATAATTTCGAAAATAAAATACGCGATAATTTCGGCAATCCGGATAAAAAACGATTTAAGGTTTAATAATTTTTGTAATTCCGACAAAAAGGATCCGTATTTAAGTATGCCATAACCTTTAAAAGTTTTGCGGCTAAGGCGAGATAAGGAAACGACGAGGCCGACGCCTTTATCAATATATTTTATAAAGGATTAAAAAATAACGTAAAATATAAGATTATTTAAATTAATTAATTAATTACTTTGGATCGGTATATTATAAAGATAATTAAGATTAATAATTAACAATTTGAAAAAGGATAAATGAAAAAAAGGATAATATATTTTATATTTGGGATATAACAAATTTAATTAAGAGAAAAAACGAAACGCACCTTTTATTTCTTACGAAACGTCGCCAGGACTTATAAAATTTGGCGTTATTTACAATTAAAATTAAAATCAAATTAAATACTTTAATTATAGCAAAATAGGACATAAAGCTTATAAATGAAAAAAATCTAAAAAGTCACGATAAAATAATTAGACCCTTATACCGGAAGGATAATCCAGGAATAATTAAGGAAACGATAGCAAAGTTATTAACATAATTTAAGCTAGATATATATTAGATTTATAGCAAAAAATTTAATAAGGACCATTACGATAAGAAATTCGACGAAAAATGCGAAAAGCCAAAAAGCTGGCTTAATAAGTATCGCAAGTATAGCAAAAAGCATTATAAGGATAATTATGCAAATACAGAAATTGGATAAAAAAAGTTTGTCCCGGAATATTTAATCGATACGACAGAAAGTACGTTATATATTGTCGACGACGAGAATATCCCGATTACGAAAAATAGAAATAATATATTTACGAACGAATTACTCGTATGTACTATAAGTGATTCGATTTTTAAAATCGTATCGGAAATAATAAAAACCATAAATAATAATTTCGATATTTTCGAACAATAGCTCCAAAAAAATCCAGTAATTGGCCGAAGCAGAAAGTTAGCCCGAAAAAAAGTAATACCCGTTAAAAAATCCCTTTTATTATTATAGATAATATAATAACCAAACGAAAAAAAAGTTAATTTAACGTATAATAAAAAAACATTACCAGAAAATTATTACGGATTTTTATTTTTAATTGATATTTATTATAAACTCTGACGAAAAAAAAGTTATTAAAAAATAGGTTAATTTACGGAAAAACATTAAAACGACAGTTAAGATAACGTATAATGAGATGTAATCGTAAATATAAAAAAACAATTTATTTAATAGAAAAAGAATTTATAGCAGAACTAAAAATAATTAATATAATTCGAAAAACAATATGCCGGCAATAACGACAAATATAGTAACTTAACGCGTTAAACGAAAAAAATACAAATAAGGCTTAACAAATTCGAACAAAAGTTAAAAAAAAATTACCTGTAAAAAAGCCGCAAAATAACGAAACCCAAAGAAAATTAAAAAAAAAATTCTTAAATAAAGTTTTAAACGCGACGATAGGAAATATTAACAACCTTATTTTCTTGGATATACAAATCAAAATATATTGATATAGCGTAATGGTGGACTGCAGAATTCTAGGCGGGAATTATATTATACCGAATGTTATTAATAAATTTAAATTGTTATAAAAGTATAAGTTAAAACCTTATATAATATAGAATACCGAAAATTAAGAATTTCCTTACAATAATAAAAAATTTATATGCAAAATTAATTACCTGAAAATTTTCATTTAAGGATAATATCAGATAATTAATTTCGATATCGTTCAATTCGGGAATTACGATATAATTTTAAAATTACCATTGATATGCTAATACGGAATTTTAATTAACGGAAAAATTAACCAGGTAAAATTCGTTTTATTTCCTGTTAATAAACGTAAAAAAAAATTTATAATCTAAATATTCCATCGATAATAATAACGAATATAGGCATAAAGATATAATAAAAACCTTATTACCTAAAAAAACAAAATATAAGAAAAAAAACGGGTATCAGAAAAAATTACGACATATCGTTGTTATTCTTAAAGCGAAATTAAGGCAATTAAATAATAATTTAAAAAAAATAAAAATAACTGTTCTAAAAGTTAGAAGATTTAATTAATATGCTTTTATAATATTATAGATATAAGTAATTCTTTAGAAAAAAACTCGATACGAAATTATTAAAATATAGTAAATAAGATTATAAGATAATTCTCAAAAAAGGATTTTCGATAAAGTTTTACCTTATTTATAACCTTAACAAAAACAAATTATATATTTTCAGAAAATACCTGGAAAATCGGTTACAAAAAAAATTAAATTCGACTTTCGAAGTTATCAGCAGAATACCTTATGTTTTTCGTACTAAAAAAGAATAAAAAATTACAACTTATGGTTAACTATCGATAATTGAACGATATTATTATTAAGGATTAAATATTATTATTTTGAATTACAAAAATAAAAAACTGATTTTACGGAGCAAAATAAATCATAGCATTCTATCTTAAAAACAAATTTAACCTTATTAGAATTAAAAATATACGAATAAAAAATAGCTTTTAGGACGAAATACGGACTGTTTAAGTATTTAATTATATTAATAGGATTTACGAACGTATTAATAACTTTCCAGCAAATAATTAATTACGTATTACGAGAATACCTCGATATTTTTGTTATTTATTATCTTAACGATATTTTTATTTTTTCGAAAACAGAAAAAATATATGCAAAATACGTTTATAAAGTTTTTAAGCTTTATAAAACGCAAGGTTATTTATTAATACGGAAAAAAATTAATTTCATATATAAAAAGTAAAATATCTAGAATATATTATTATGCCAGGACATATCAGGATAGACCCTAAGAAAATCACTGCAATCATAAAATGGCAAACGCTAATAATAGTTAAAGAAATACAGGTATTCCTTGAATTCGTTAATTATTACAAAAGGTTTATTCGAAATTTTAGTAGAATAACTATACCCTTAATAAATCTTACGAAAAAAAAATTCAAATGGACGCCAGATACGGAAAAGACATTTTAAGATATTAAGGATATAATTATTAACGAACTAATATTGATTATATACGATTTAAATCATCCCGTTAAGTTAAAAACCGATATTTCGAATTATGCGTTAGGCGTAATAATCGGATAATGAAATAACTAAGGCAAATTGTACCTTATTATATTCTTTTCGTACAAATTAAAAGGAGTCGAACTTAATTATAGTATTCCAGATAAGGAATTTATGGCTATAATTATGGTATTTTGGGAATTCCGGCACTTTTTAAAGGAAAGCTTATATTAGGTTAAGGTTTATACGGATTATCAAAATCTTATCCGATTTATTACGACCAAAAAATTTATAAGACGATAACTTCGATATATAGAAAAATTGGCGAATTTCGACTTCGTTATTATTTATAAAAAAGATCAGAAAACAGCAGAGCAAATATTTTAAGCAGGGGATTAAACTTCGAAAAAAATTAGTTAAAGTTAACCATATAATTTTTGATATTACTATAGAAAGATATTTACGTTTACGACAGATTATAATAATTCGGGCAGTACCTTACAATATGCACCAGAAAATTTAATAGTATAACGACGGTTTTTCAGAAAACCAAAAAACAAATAAAATATAAATTTTAAAGAAATACCAGAAAGATTTAGTACGAAAAATATATAAACATTAGTTATACGGATATTCAGGAATCCATAAAACCTTAAAACTATTTTAACGTATATATTCCTTTCTTAAAATAAAATTAATAACACAAAATTTAATACGACCATACGATATTTGCGCCAAAATAAAAGTATAATAACATAAGCTGTACGGAAAATTACAGTTATTACCCATTGCAAAATAACTATAATATTTAATTATATTCGATTTTATTACTAAATCTCTTATGTTAAAAAATTCAGCTACAGAAATACATTACGATAACGTTTTGGTAATCGTCGACCGATTCACAAAATTTTCCTATTTCTTACCATATTATAAGGATATAGACGCCAAATAATTGGTATATATTTTCTTTAAACATATTTTTAGCATATATGGATTATTAATAAAAATTATTTCAGATAAAGGATGGATATTGACATCAAAATTTTGGCAAAGTCTTATGGCATAAATCGGCTTAAATTACAAGTTATTCAGCGTATTTAAACCTTAAACGGACGGATAAATAAAACAAATAAATTAAACTTTGGAAACTTACTCACGATATTATATTAATTACGAACAGAATAACTGGGTTAAGAAATTACTAATTGCATAATTAGCTTATAATACCAATTATTACGAAAATATTAAGATAACATTTATAAACGCGAACTTTGATTTTATTTTAGAAATTTACAAAAAAGTATACGACGACGGTCCAATTAATATCAAAATAATCCTTACGTTAAAATAGTTACGATAACTATATCAAAAAAATATAAACAGAATTGGAATTCGTACGGAATTAAATAAACAAGTATTATAACCAGAAAAGGTTAAAAGAATTAATTTTCGAAAAAGGGAAAATAATTTTTTTCGCCACCAAAAACATTTAAATAAAAAAATCTAACAAAAAACTTGATTTCAAGTATATCGGTCCATATAAAATCGCTAAGAAGATTTTAAAAAATAACTATTAAATAAAATTTCCACTAAAAGTTAAACTTTATCCAATTTTTTACGTTTTTTTATTCGAATTAGCAGTAAATACAATCAAAGTGCATACGGCATAAAATAACGTGGAGGTAAAAGGCGAATAAGTATACGAAATAGAAAAAATACTTAATATGCGAAAATAAAATAAATTTACCTAATATTTAATTAAGTGGAAAAAATATCCGGATTCCGAAAACACCTAGGAATCTATTAAGAACCTTATTGACGCCTAATACTTATTAAAAAATTTTTACCAGCGACGACGGGCGCGTCCTAATTAATAGCCGACTAATTAATAACCCGAATATCGGGCTAATCGGCCGCGATATATGTTAACGTAATAGCTATAATAGCAGTTTCTAATTATTTTTGTTCCCGATATTCTTGTTCCTTTAGTTCGTCTAACGATTGAAACTTACGTTATACCATAATAATATTTTTCGAACGAACAAGCGTTTTTTGTTTACGCGAACGAATAAAACGAGAAAAAACTTTATTTATCTTTTCCTGATATTTACGTTAAACCTTGAAGTAAAGCCGTTAAAACTTTAGTAATCGTTTTTCGGCAAGCGTTTTCTCGTGCTTTAGGCGTTAATATTTGCGACGAATATTTTGAAAAAAAGAAATGGGTACGGCGGTACCATTATAGGATCGACTTCGATTAATACAACCCTTATACCTTAAAACGTTTTTCATTATTTTATACCATATATTTTTCGAGAAATAATAAAAGTAAGGCATAGTTTCGTAACCAAATTCGTTAAAGGTTTTTACGAGGTCAGTACGATAAAAGGTAAAAAAACGAAAAACGCCACGAATTTTAAAAATACGAAACGATATAATTGAGAATAAAAAAAGGAATATTTACTAAACGAAAAAAGAAAGAAAAAAAGAAATCTTAAAGGCAAGATTTTGAGAAGAGAAAGATCGTATTACGACCTAACAAGCTCCGGCTTCAAGAAACGGTTAAACAAAGATCATACGGACCACCCCGTGGGTTACGTAACGGTAATCACTGCCAAGCCGGTGAACAGAAGTAATTAAAAGGGATCATAAGCGATCATAATTACTACCAGCCAAATAATTATAAATAATTAAACTAAAAAAGAAAAGGATATATACGTTTATTATTCTCATAATTTAAATAATTTCAGTTTGCAATACATATTAATACTAATCGTTTATAATACGCTTTTGCACTTTTGGTATTAAGAGACGTGATTAAGTAATTTCTATTGCTACAGAGTCCTACGATACTTCTGCCAACATAAACCCGTACGACTAAGGTTTAATAGTTGGTTAAACCGCCTAGCCGTCACACGAACATGTAATTATATAATTTGCGTTATTACAATTATTGCCATAAAAAAATAAAAACTTTAAAAATTAAATCCGAAAACGTAAATTAATTATTTTGTCGATTACCAATTTAAAAATGTTAACGAAATTTAAAACTTATTAATTAATAAAATTATTATTATTCGAAATATTTAACTTAACGAAAAGACCACCTTTTTAGGTAATATCAAAAAATTAAAAAATAACCTTTTATATATTATTAAAAAAGCTATAAAAGTTATTCTAATAAATAAAAATACTTAATTAAAACAATAGTTATTTAATTTATATATAAACAATAAACATTTAAATAAAATAATTTAATTATCGGCTAAATAAAAGAAGTAATTTCAGGAAAATATTAACGTAAAATACGTACGGAATAAGAAAAAATAAATTTGTTCGTAAAAGATTAATTATTTTTATACAATCGTTATATTCGAATTATTTCCGTTTTTTCAACCGTTATGGCTATTAACGTTTGTCCTAATAATTATTACGATTGTTACGCCGACGGAAGAAATAAAGGTTACTTTAAATTCCCCTTATATTATTTGACTTAAAATAGTAATAAAAAATAAAAATATTTTACGGATTTTAAACGTAAGCTTTTCGTATATTCTATACCAAAAAAATATTATCCGAAATAAATATAAAATATGAGAAACCGTATTTAATATAAAACGTTTAACCTTTTTTATAAATACGTACAATAACCGGCCGTTAAATTACGGAAATTTAAAAAAGTTAATTACCCAAAATATATATTGCTTTAATCGGAAACATAATAAAATTTTAATATATAAAAAGGTACTTACATTATAAAACCGGATATATAAACGTAATTTATTACTATTGCCGTAAAGTCATAAAAAGCTAAATATATATCCGTTAAAAGAAAGATTCCGTAAAACCGAAAAAGTCTATTTATAACGCTATAAAGAATGCGATTTTAAAAGGACGTTAATTAATTTTTTATAAAAAAGAAATAAGTTTTAAAATATAAATAAATCTATATTTATAAATTTAACAAATATAATGAATTTTAAAAATATAAGGCCTATTTTATTATACAAAATAATTAATAATTTAAAACGGCTTATAACAATATATACGTAATTACCTTTATTAAAATATTATTTCGAATTTTAATTATTATTACAGTTAAATTCAATTTAAAGTTTAAATCATATAACGCTATAAACGTTTTCATAAATGCTAATTTATTTTATAAAATATATATAAAAATGCTTTTCGAATATCCGTAACGTAACAAAATTCTCTTAATTAAAAAGGTAGTATATGGATTAAGGGAATTATTTTTGTTATAATAAAAAGATTTTATTGAAATATTTAAAAAATTAAGATTTAGCCCCGTTCCTTACGAACCTTATTATTTTATTCCTTAAGAAATACATAATTTTTTATAAACAGTATTATTATAATATATCGCTAAAAAATTAACATTTTATTAATTAATTAATTTAATAAATATAAAAACGGTATACCTTAATAAAAAGTAAAAACTTATAATAATTTGTTAATATCGAAATAATTAAAAATAAACCAAATAAAAAAACTGGTTATTTTAATCAAATTTTATAAATAAGCTAATTAACTTAATACTTAAAAAACATTTAAATAACCTTTTAAAAATACCCATAATTAATATTAAGTTATTGCCGAATTTTGATTTAACTTATTTAAACTTTATTAATAAATACCAGAAAAAAATTAATTTCATTTTTTTCGCAATAATTAATACACGACCCTATATATCCTTTACGGTATCCTAATTTGCCCGATTTAACCTAAACCTTAATAACGTATATTGCAAAACTGCCGACCGAATTATATTATATTTAATCAGAACCAAAACGTTAACGTTGTAATTCGAATATAAAAATGTATTAAATATCTTAAGTAATACCTTTTTCACAAATAATATAATTAACCGAAAAAGGTTTTAAATTTGAGTTATAAAATTATTCGGAAAAATAATAAAATAACAAACGAATAAGCAAAATATAATAATTACTTTTATAACAAATACGGAATTATTATTTTTTAGGTAAAATATAAAAAAAGCTTTTTTTTAATTTTCGATTAATTAAAAAATTAAGAATTACCTTAGATATAAAATTGTTAAATATATAGTGGGATAACTGATATATTATACAGTTTATTAACGCCAATATTACCTTATTAAGACCGAAATTACGGTATAAAAATATATATAATTATTAATTACGATAAACCACAAAAAAGGACTTAAACAAAATAGATTATATATTTACGGGCGATATATTTGTTAACGGTTTAACAAAAGCTGTATTATGCGAACCTTTTAAGTATTTCAAAAAATACTTAAAATTAATAAATATTACGGAAGCTTTCGATTAACGAAGGGACGCCCTGTAAAAGATTTTAAAGGAAGAATTAATTAATTAAAAAATTTAATTGTCGGAAAAAAAGTGAAATAAATAACTATGGCTTTAGGAGTTATAATAGTTAACACCGTAAATACTTTAAAGTATTAAAGGGGTGTGGTAATTAGTAGAAGGTACTTTAGCACCTTATATACGGAAAATTCCCTTTGATCGAAACATATATGTTCCGGGACTAAATCACCTTAAAGTGCAGTGCGCGTTCTAGAGCATTTGCAACTAGTCATCAATACACATACACAACTGATGTCCCTTATATCTGACAGATATGTCAGACCCCCGGTCGACGCACCACTCCCTCAACGCCCCACTGTCAGGTGCCAAGGTGCGGCCCCCTTTCCGGGGCCCAGCGACCCACCAGTTTGGCTCCAGTTTGTGTATATATAGGGGGGCGAAGCCCCCGAGTAGTTAGAAAAGGGCAGGCATTAATGGTCATCTATTCACTACCCATACTATGAACCACCTGCTGGGCTGCTTCTTCTGCCTTTCACTCCGTACTTTACCATTTTCCCTGACACCCACCCCCAATTTGAGACTATTGTCAGACCTAGAGTTTGCACTACCCACCCACCCACGCTAAAATTTCCTACCATGGGTATCCGTAGGTGGATAAAAATTTACGTAAGTGGTTAATAGGGTGCGTGGGTAAAATGAAATTACCCACGGATTAACCACCCGTAAATACCTAAAGTGCAAAATAATTAACTATCCGTAAATACATATTTAAAAAATTAAGTATTTATTAGATAAACTTGATATGAATTATACGTTATAAAGATAAAAAGCTTACGGAATTTAGGGTTATATTTTATCAAATGCTGTTTTAAATATCAACTTTTAAATTAAACCGCTTAATTATCATATTTAAATCAAATTATTATCCTTATAAAATTAATTATAATATAATAAAGTATGGATTTATAACTTAATAGGGTATTTAAAATACATAATTAATGTATTTCGGCTTAAATTTTAGTAATAAAAATAAAATTATATTAATTAATATATCTGAATTTTTTTCGAATTATTTTGTAAAGGCTTAAATACTTCGAAATTATTATTATTAGTGCCTGTAAAAGATACGCAATAAATTTTGTCGGGGTATTAACATAATAATTATTTTTGTTGATTTTTATGTATAGCCCCTAAACGGCGTAACTTTTCTATTCGTTTAGCAAAATACGTTTTATTTTATTATTATTTTGTTTTTTTAATTACTTTTCTCGGATTTAAGTTCAATAAGCTTTTTGTTTTTATTTTCGTTATATACGAATTTTCGCAGTTTTCGCGAATAAATAAAGCCCGGAAATAAACCGCCGTATCCGAAAAAGCTTAACGGACTCACCGGCTTTATTATTTTAATTATATAATAAATAAAATTTATGTTTTTTACTAATAAAATAACGCGCTTGCAGTAAATATAATATAAATTAATAATTATTAATAATTAATATATAAATTAATACCTATATTATTAATACCAATATACTAGTAAGATACGTAATATAAATAACTTTAATTATTTTTTAATAAAGTTTTAATAATTAATTGTTAAAATCGGAAATCCGTTTCGCCAGGTAAATCGTAAGTAATTTCGCGTATAAAACAGTAAAATAAGGCCTTTAATATTAAAAGGTTAAAATCTTCTTAATATTTACCGATTTTTCAAAATATAACGGCTTAACTAAAACAAATTAATAAAAAAAATTAATTAATAGGACCTAAAGTACTTATTACTGAGCTTTTATCGTTTAGGCCTTTTAATCGTACCGGTTATATCTTTAAAGGTGTTTTTGGTTATCCGCTTGGTTTTGCCTTTGTCCTTAGCTGTATCTTTGCCTTTGAATAAGTATTTATCTCCAATGCCTTTGGCCGACGATATTATGCGCGATTTTAAATTAAGATTGATATATCGATTAGTACACGATTTAATACGTTAATTAATATCAATATTTACTTACAAATTTTACGCGAACTATAACGAAAAAATTACTTGTTATATTTAAAACATAAAATTTTAATCCAAATTAATTAATTAAATTTAATATAAAAGTATAATTATACCAAAATACAATTGCCCAAAAATGTGTAATATATTATATATGGTATAGACAAAAGGAGGTGATCATATTATGATATCTTAAATACCTTATTTATAAATTTAATTTTTCAAAAAAGTGTTATTTTTAATACGAACCTTTTATATGCGCATATAATAAAAAGATATATGATAAATAATATTTGAAAATTTTCAAAACCCAAATTCCAAATAGGCTTAATATTATAAAGTAAAAACAAAATAAAACAATATTGATAAAGGAATTTGTAAAAATATTTATAAAAAGGTTTATAAAACATATATATTAAAAATTAATGAAAGAATTAATACAAGACTTTATAAAACAAATTTATAAAGGAATTTATAAAAATATGTATAAAAGAAATTTATTAAAAAAGTTAAAAACAAATTTAGATTTTTTAATTAATAAACTAATATAAAATAAAAGAAGATAATTTAAAGGAAATTTAATAAATAAAATATTATTTAACGAAAGTTATAAATCCGAATATGTTATAACGAATTAAAGTGAACTACGTATCTTACTTAATAATATAAAAATTAATTAGCAATACGCTCATTTCTTGTTGGCATACGTTTTCGAACGAATTGCGATAATTTTTCAGGATTTCTGTAAACCTTCCTTTTCCGTACCTTTGCCGATCCAGTTATAGCGTTTCCTGTTTTCGTCTGCTTCCTAGCGTCTGAATTAATTAAAAGCGTTAATAGGCCAGATTTCTAATATACAATAACCTTATTGTAGACTTATTACCTTACTAAGAAACTAATTATATTCGACGTTATTCGGCTATCGATTTAAGTTATATTCGTTTAAAAATAAATTATATGTTATTAATTTTTTAATAAATAAAATAAAATAAATAACGTTCAAACCTTATTTTTGTTTCGAAAATTTCGTATAAAAGCTTTTTAAATTTCTTTTTGCCAACGTTTCGTAATTTGGATAAGTTCGTTACTTTCGATATAATCGTCTTAAATATTAGAAAATAAATTTTTTTCGCGATTTACGCAGGTAAAGTACGATAAAAAAGCTAATTCGAAATATAAGATATTTTAATTCGGAACGATTATACGAATAAATTAACTTTGGCTAATTTTACGTTCGTTTTATTAATACGGCAATAATCTAAATATAAAGATAATTACATATAAATACGGCTAGCTTAGTAGAAGATATTTTTACCTTATGTCAAAATATAAAAACATTTTATTTAAGCGATATATCTACGTAATAATTAACGTACTAATCCACGTATTAAGAACTTATATAATTTACGTATTTCTAGGTAATAATTGACCATTTGTTGCTAAAATTAACCGTTATCGACATTTAATAGGTTCAAAAAATACATGATTAAATATACGTAAAGGTATTACAGGAAAATAAAAATAAGATAGTACGAAAAAATAAATAGTTTTTGGGAAATTTTCATATTTTCGGTTATAATTTCCGATAGGTTTCGATTAATATCTTATCGGCGAAATAGCTTCGTTATATCATTTCTATATTTTTCGTAATAAGATTTATAAGTACGTTTATAGTAACGAATCGCTTTATTGTAAAAAAAGTTGTTGATAGATAAATAGCCTAAAAACGTTTTGTATTTATCGAAATAAAATTGTATTTTCGAATTTAATAAAAGATACAAAAATATAACGACGATAAAATGGTATTTGATATTTTTAAAAACGTTATCGATATAAACCTAATAAAACTTAAAGTAATTGTAAACGGTTTGAAGTAATTCTTCAGAGTAAGATTACGGAGCATTAGCAAAAATTCGATTTTATAAGTGAATTTCGCATTTGGGAAAACATTTCTTTATAGTTTTAGACTCTGTAAAAATATAGTTATATTTCAGATTTTTCGAAACGGTAAAAAGGTTTATTAATAAAAAACGTCGTGTAAATATCGATCAAATAATCGATAATATTCTAGGTAGTTTCTGTAATTTCTAAATAATTATATTTTCGCAGTATATATAATTTTCGATTACAGGTCTTAATCGACGAACCCGAACAAACATATATATTACGGAGCTTTAAAAAGTTTTTACGTCTTCAATAACTTGCAGTAATTTATAAATATTTCAAATACCCTTTTTTTAAAAAGTAACCTATACGCGCCTAAACCGCTATTAACGTTCGGTATTAAGATTAAGATATATCGCGAACTATTTAATTTAAATTGACTAAAGAATTAATACGAAAATTAGTACGACGTTATTAACGGGATGATAAAGGTAAACGTACCCTTATTACGACATAATTAGCCGTTTCGACCTTGATCTGCTCAATTTTGGCTGTCTCTTTTTTTTCCATTTCTAGGCCCGCTTAACCTTTTGTATTTACGCTATTTATAATTTTTAAGCATTTAAAAAAACGCCTATAAATATTTAAAAAATGCGAAAAATAATAAAAATAGTTTGTTACCTTTACCTATTCCTGTTATTGCTTATTTTCTGGTATACATTTCCTATAATGCTTTATGTAGAAATTTATTCCGTTATCCGTTATTATGATTTGGATTTTTTATAAAATTCGTATTTTTTTTAATATTTTATAAAACCTTCGAATATTCGACTTTCCTTTTTTATTTTTATATAAGTATATATTAATTAGAACGTATTTAAATATCCAGCTTTTATCGATAAAGTGAACATATATACTTTAAAAACTGATATTAAGCTCAAGAAAATTTTAATATCGGTAATTATTAAAACGTTAAATTCGGGAAAAGAATTTTGCAATTCCGATCGCATAAGCTTATTTGAGTACTTTTCGTATTTATCCTTAACCGTACAGGAATTTGAAAAATTATAAATAAGGCATATATGTCGGACCTAATTAATATAATGCAGATTTTTGATAATATTAAAAAATAAATATAAACTAGCTTATATTTTAATTATATAACGATTGTTTTAGAACAAAATTTGGTAATGTTAAACAAATATTATTAAATAATAATTAATACGATATTTAGTACGATAAATAACGCGTATTAAAAAATCTTACAATAAAATTTATATCGGTTTAATTTCCTTATATGGGGTTAATTTCTTTTCGTATAATTTATTACTTATTCAATTTTTTAATATTATAATACCATTAATATATTTGCTTAATTTTAAATATATTCGAGTTTTGTAACACAATAAACGGATTACTATTAGTTAATTTATTCTGAAAATTACGCTATAAAGCCAGCCTTATTAATATTAAAGCCTTTAATTAAAAATAAAAAATGTGGAAAAAATACCTCGTTTAGACTGTTATCGAAAGCAATTCTTTTTTAAAACTACGGCCGCCGCATAAATTAGGTTTTAAATACTCCGGCGTTTTTCGTTTTATAAATATAATATATTAAAATATTAAATCGTAAAAATAATTCGAATATTTTTTATGCGTTATCCTAGGACTATAAGTTAAATCCTAGTTAAACTGGAAATTTAGCTTTTCGCTTGGCGTATTTATTGCGTAATTCGTCGTTATTCGATACGTTAAAATCTTTTTGGTTCCCATAATTACATTCTTTCTTTAATTTTCGTTCTCTTTTTTTTATAATCCGTTTTGTCGAATACGTAAATATCTCCAAATTCGTTTTCGTTCTTAATATTAAGTTATTTTTCAAATTTAAATTCGCCTTTATTTTCGCTTTCGTTTCTGTTCTTATTATATAAGGCATTATTTAATTTCCGTAATTAACTTTCTATTTCGAAACCTCTTTCGATAAGGTCCGACAAATAATTTTTTTTATTGGCCGTAATCAAGCTAAAAAGGTCGATAAAAAGCGGTGCCATTTTGTAATATCAAGTTCGACTAATATTTTAATTGTGTTGCAAATTATGTTGTTAAATGCGACCATATACGATTAATATTTTGAAAACCGAAAATTAATACGTTAAAAATAGAAAAGCAGTATGTTAAAAATGAAAAATTAATACGTTAAAAGTAGAAAGTAAATACGTTAAAAGTGGAAAATTAATACGGACGGAAACCTAAAAGTAAAATTTAAATAAGATATATACGCAAATATTATAACGGAATTATTTATTATCCGAATTATTTATTTCGCGTTTATTTTATTTCGGACCTTTTGGATAAATTTTAAAAGTTTACTATTATTTTTCTCTTTAACCTTTCCGCGCCCTATATAGGCAGAATACCTCTTCTAATAAATAAAGCCATACTTTTACTACGTTATATATTAAGCAATATTATAATAGGAACTGTAATTAATCGTAATAATATACGGTTTAATCGTTCTGCAAACTTATCCATTATTTTCATTATTATTATTATTATTATTATTATTATTATTATTATTATTATTATTATTATTATTATTATTATTATTACGACCATTAATAGTAACAATTTTAGTCCTTTTAAAATCAATATCTTTATCCCGAGAATTCGAATAATAAAGGCGACCAGATTATCCCGATAGCAACCGCCGATTGCTTTTACTAGGTAAGGACAAGTCTCGAAACAAAATATTCGTAATCGCTAGGTGTAAAAAAAAGGGCTAAAACACAGGTTCGGTTTCGTCGGTTTAAACTAGAAAGTAAATTTCAAATTATAAGACGAATATATTAATTAGTACAATTGTAATTTTAAAATGCCGTAGCTTTACGTAAATTTAAGCGTTTTCAAAAATTATACACTCCGTTAATTCTATAGCACTTTTTTAAACTTTGTAATCCGGGAAATCTTATTTAATGTATAATCGAGAAACGATTTTAAAATTTAGCCATTCGTATTAAAGACATTATAAAAAAGGGTAAAAAATAAATTAATTACGTTATTTGCTAATAGTAACTTTTATACGATTTATATAAAAAAGTTATTATTTATCTAAACAATTTCTGTGTAGTTAAATAAATTTGTAAACAAATTAGCTAACATTTTTTTTTAATATCGCATAATAAATATAATATATTTTTTTAGTGAAAAAAAATTTTAGCCGAAATTTAAACGAGATATTTTTAAATAGGTTAATTATATATATATTTATTTAACCTTTTCCTAACTTATTTATTAAGTACCAAACTTCCGTTTTTGGATATTTTTATTACATAATAAGACATTTGCATTATTTTTCATATTTTTAATTATATTTATAATACGGTAATTATTTTAATACTTATATTTAATTTAAAATAAGTATTAAAATAAATAAAGAATTATTACCTTTTACGCCTTAAGTATTAATTCAAAACATAAATATATCGTATTCTCGGTATAATATATATTAATCTTTCTATTAATCGATATCATATTATATTTAACCAAATGTCGGCTTTCAGAGAAAATAATAGTAAAGCTTTTTACAAATATTATAAATTCGACAACGCGTTTTCAAGTAATGAATATGTTACGAAAACTCAAAATTATAACGAAAAACTCTTTTGTAAAAATTCTAACAAAAAGGCCGTAAAAAATACCCAGCAAATATTACGAATCAAAATTCGCGGCAATAAAACGGCTTAAAAAACATTTCGAACCGGAACCTAGTATTCAAAATAAAGCATATAAAAATATTATAAATACCGTTAATAATTTGTTATAAATTCCGCTTTTTCTATCGTATTAAATTTCGTATTAATCAATTTTAATCGTTTATAAAATAAATATTATAAATAATTTATAATTTAATATAATATAATCTTTAAATTACGTTCTGGTATAATAATAATGATTATAAACGATTCGAATTAATCATTTTGTAAATTCCCTAATTTAAGTAATAATTTTCTATAAGTGTTCGTCAACGAAAAATATGAATTTATTCTCGAAAAAACGTTTTCGGAAAATAAATAAATCGCTTTATTATAATGGAACATTGCGGCCTGCCGTTATCTTCATTTTCTAAAGTTCGAAAATAAATTAACGTTAGTAACTAATAATACGGCATATGCTATAGCCGAAAAATTTCCTAAGCCATTGATACTTAGTTCAGATACATTTAACGTTATACTGTCGATTGTAAAAAAATAAAAAAAACTTTATTATTATTGTTGTTGTTCTAATTTTGTTCCATTTAATCTTTTACTTTTTTTATATATTTAACTAATAATTCGCAGATATTTTATCGTAAGCTTAAGCTTAACTTAAATTTTAATTCGTTACGTTTATACACGATATATTTTGCTCGAATAAGTATTAACATAACCGTAAAATATGCGAGATAAAAAGCGCTATTATTAAAGCATAAGAATTATAATATTTTCACTAAATCATAACAGTTAGTAAATTAATTAATACATAAATTAATTCGTATATTCGGTATTAATTTAATTTATAATACTAATTGTGTTATGTTAATATTTATTAGGTTAAATTTCTTTAAAAGCTCTTACAAATCTTATATTATAAGGCCCTTAAAACTGTTATTATTTGCATAATAAAAACCTAATACCCGAAATTAAACTAAATATATTTGATTTTATTCACAGCAAAAAAAAAACATTACCTTCAGGTCATCTTTCTTTTTTATCACTTTTGCTATTTTGTCGATATTTGTCTTTAGATAACAAATAAAGAAAAAGAACTCCTAATTAATTTTATTAAATTTTAATTTTCCGATATTACAACTTAGAAAAAATTATTTTTCCGAGTAACAGACAAATTCAAATTACGCCTCTGTTTTACAAATTCCGGTAAATTAATTATTTACCTATTTTATTAACGCATTAATCTTTATATTAATACATTTCTTTTGCTTTAATTCGAAATACAAATTTCGTCGTTTTAATTATTTCTTAAAAATGCCTTCGTACTTTTAGCTCGCGATTATCGGAATATTGAAAAAAGCAATTTTTTTAAGTTATAATATTCGTAAGTTTCGTAAATTTTAATCGCCTTATTTTCCCGGCCCGGCTTAGTTCTAAAATAATACGATAACGCAATAACTCCAAAAAGCCCTTTTACGTTCGGCTTTTAAGGGAAAAGTAAAATTGGCGATAGCATTAATATGTATTCCGGGGGGTTTCCCGATTACCTCTATAATATTCATAAATAACTATTTTCTCAACACATATTTACTTAATTTACAAAATATAATAAATTCAATAGTTTGACCGAATTAAATAATTCGTAATTATTTTTGCTTAGCTCATAAGGTAAAGCGAGTATAACGCAAATTAATATATAATTAATGGTATTTTGCTTTGAAAATATATAGCATTTTTAATTCGTTATGATTTAACATTATCATAATTTTTACTTAACAAGTACCTATAGGTGGTTAATTCGTAAGTGGGTAATTGTGAGTAGTTTTGAAAAAAATGCCAAGACTACCTACGGTTACCCACCCACGGTTCTGGGTAATTCGTGGGTACCCATTGGGTACCCATTGCAAACCCTAGTCAGACCCAGCTGAAGTCGATCAAACAGCTAAGCCTTGGCTTAGTTTGATCACTTACTGAAACGAGGCTACTTTACGCACCCCCGGTATCTTTTCCTCTTAGCTGCAGTTGTATTTACGTGTATAAAAGGAGAGTTCGCTACCCTCACTTTCTAGCTAGGACCTTCGAGAGGTCAGGCAACCTTTAATACACTTCTTCTTCAGTTTTATGCTTCTATGTGTGATGTCAGGGTTTCATACGATCATTCCACCGATCTTTTGTCCTAGTGGCGTAGCGGTATAAGGTGCAACTGTAACAGTTTAGGAGTATTTGGAAAAATATTTTGGAAGTCCAGCATTGAATTAGCACTTATGGAACAATATAAGTTTCTGGTGGTCCAACGATCGATTATAATCCGATCTATATCGATGGGCAGATATTTGACCGCGATAAGTCGACGCCTAAGCTCGTATATTTTAAGGGCCAAAAGGTTTAATGCCGGGGTTAAAGGCATGTGCGGCTGCACTTCCATTATTATTAAATCCAAAAAATAAGAGAGGTGGGTTACGACCCAGGCCAAGACCGGTCGCAAGAACGGTCGGACTTATACGAAAGGGTTACGTCATTTGGATCTTTCTTGGCAACAAGTGTCATGTCCTGACAAACTACGGCTTCTAGAAACGGTCGCAACGGGAACAGCCAAGGAAATTAAATGGGTCAGGTTACGTAACTGACTACCAATTTACTGAGAGTAAGCCAATAAGCCGGATTACTAACTTACTGGAAATAAACCAGTAAACCGGATTATTAATTTATTAATAATAAATTAATAAGCCTCAAAACCTTTTTATTTTCATAATTTAAATAATAATAATTTACTATAACAATTCGTTTTTTAAAATGTTTTTAATATTATAAAACGAAATTAAATATTATATTTATTATTAAATTTTTAAGAGATTTTTATTGAAATATATCCGTACCAGTTAAATATAACAATTTATTAAATCGTTTAGCCGTTATATGTTATTGTTATGGCTGCACCATATCATCACGCCACTAGGGCAAAAGATCGGTGGAATGATCGCAATTGTGGCGATCATCCTGGTGGTTACAGCTGCATATATACTGGAGCTCTTACGGTGGACCAAGCCGTAACAGTTATACATGTGTATTTAATAATATTATAGATATTATACTTATTAATTAATAAACAATTTACGAATTCTTAAATAATTATATAAATTTAAATTATAAAAATTAATAATCCTATTTAATTAATAACAAAAGTCATTTAATAATTAGGTTTTTTACATATGTATTTAATGTATTTTAAAACAAAGAATATTAATTTTAATTTATTATTTTAAATAATACACGAAAAGCTCTCGAATAAAAGTAACATCCCGGATATTAATTTTCTTTCTAAAATATATTAAGTTATTTTATTAAATTTTACAAAAAGAATTTCAAATCTTTTAAGTCGAAATTAGTTAATAATATTTTTGTAAAACTGCAATTATTTTCTATATAGTATCGAAAGTATTGTAAATATTTTTATTTAACTTATTATACGTATTTCACGGATAAGATTTGTAATCAAACGATTCAAAAAAAACGAAACTATTGAATTGGAATTTATTATAAAAATATATTACATTATTAACCGAAAAACAAAATTCTAAAACAATACGAATATTTAATTAATATACAGAATTTAAATAAATATTAACAAAACTTTTTGAAATTATAAACGAAATAATAACGGCCAAAATATATATATAATAACCACGAAAACAAATCGATATTTAATTACGGTAATATATTGATTTAATTAAAATTAAAATTTTAGTAAAAATCAAAAATATTAATGCTTAAATATTTCAATAATCTAAAAAATATGTATTTTATTAAAATTTGATTAATTGAACGTTGTATTATATTATATCGCTGTAATAATTCAAATCTATAACCGATAATATATTTAACGTATAAACAACGTTAAAAATGAATAGAATAACAAATTTCGCGTTAATATTAATATTTTTCGATATAGTAATATTTTATCTAGGATTTAGAAATATATATATATATACAGAATTAAAATTAATTATATATTATAATTATGAAAAAGGGACATAGAATTTATAAATATTCTTTATTTTAAATATTATGATAAAATAATTAAACATTAATATTTTGAAAATACATGAAACAAAATTCAACAAAAGTTACGAAAAAATAAATAATATGATACGAACCTGATAGGAAATAGGACCGTTATAATAAGAGGTTCGACGAAAAATACAAAAAACCAAGGAATTAATTTAAAAAGCGTTAGCAAAATAATAATACGATTAAAAAAAATAAATGAAACATATCAGAAATAAATAAAACATATTTATGTTAAATTCTTATATTAATATAGCAAAATATACGCCGTATATTATAGAGAACAAGTATATTTAGTGTATAACGAATAAAAGAAATTTATTTATTATGGTATCAGGGGTATATATAAAAGAGAATTCGTTTTTCTCTAATTAACTCGGAAATAATAAAGCGAATAAATAATAATATCCATATTTTCGAATTATTACCTTATAAAAAGAAGTCCATAAACGAATAATTTAATAATATTAATTAAAAGTAATATCCGTTAAAGAACTATTTTTGCTTTTTAAAAAATATGATTATTAAATTGTAAAAGCAATATTATAACGTATGATAAAAATATTATTTAAAAGTATTGAGAATTTTTGGTTTATTTAATATTTATTATAAACATTAAAAAAAGTAAATTTTAAAACATATTGCGATAATCTACTTAAATGTTTTATAAAAAATAACAAATTATAAAAAGATAAATAAAGTATCTTACGTTAAATAAAAAAAGAATATACTAAATAAGGTAGAATATTATAACTGAATTAAAAAATATGCATAAAACAGCAAAAATAAGAAATTTAATAATTTAACACATTATATAGAAATATATAATTACAATTCGACAAATTCGAAAA
This sequence comes from Monosporascus cannonballus, assembly GCA_004154925.1. Taxonomy (NCBI): domain Eukaryota; kingdom Fungi; phylum Ascomycota; class Sordariomycetes; order Xylariales; genus Monosporascus; species Monosporascus cannonballus. The sequence goes on from QJNS01000089.1 coordinate 29,000, forward strand.
AGAATTAAAAAGAAGTGATTATATATAAAAACGTTACAAAATAATAAGATTGAAAAAATAAAGAAAGAATTTTAATACAAGTCTTAAATAAGACGATAAAGAGCGTAAATAACTTTCATATTTTGAAAATATGAAAAGGAATATATTAATATATCGTGATAAAAAAGTAAAATATTTTAAACGAAAATGATAGTATATTAAACATTATTAATAAATATGAATTTGAATATAAATATAAATTTACACCTTATATATTTTCGAACATTGCAAATTAAGATTTTATTTACAATAATAAAAGAATTTCACGTAAAATTAGTTATTGGGAAATTTTAATTTAAAACAAATATTAAATACATGATTTCGATGTTATTTTACGTAGAAAGTATCGTAAAATTTTAGAATTATTATAGATATAGTAATACGAAGCTTTAATTATTTAAAAAATTAATTAAATAAAGTTTGTCTTATATCCCGTCGATATATTAAGAAAACAGATAAAACTCTTAATGTTGGACAGAAACTAACTACAAATATATACCTAAAAATTCGATATATATTCTTTTATTTAAAATCCTAAAATCTTAAATAGAAATAATTTAAAAAATATCATATATCTCTATTATTATTATACGAAATTTTAAGTAATTAAATAATAATTTAAAATACTAATATTAATAATATTTAGAAAGAATTATATATATAATTACTAAAATATAACTGATAAACTTATAAAATAAATTTTAAAAACGTTTATTTATAAAGTTTTACCTTATTTATAACTTTTACAAAAACAAATTACGAGTGTATTAAAAGTACTTAAAAATCGGTAATAAAAAATATATTAAACTTTTAAAGCTATTGGTAACATACAGCGTATTTTTCATATTTTGAAAAAATTACAAATTATTACTTATAATCGAAAATAAATAATAATATAATAATATAACATAAAAAAATATATATTATTTTTTAAACTACTAAAATAAAAGGTTCATTTTACAAAATTAAAGAATGTGTAATACTTAATTTCAAAAATATTTACAACTTAAAAGAAATATAAATAAAAAGTATTTAAAACAAAATGAGGATTATTTGAAATTTTAGTATATTAATAAAAATATAAAAATATACTAATAATAGTTTAATATTTTTATTATATATTATTTCTATGATGTTACTTTTTATATGGAAACGTAAAGAATGTGTATAAAATACCTTTAGAAACCTTTTTGAATATTATAAAACAATGAATTATTAATTAATACGGAAATAAATTTAATTTTCCAATTAAGAATTGAAATATTCAGAATATAGTATTATTTTAGAATATATTAAAATGGATCTGAACAGAAATAGTAATAATTATAAAGTAATTAACTGTAATAATAATTAAAAAATATAAATAGTTTTTGATTTATTAATAAATATATAAAGTGTATTCGTAATGTGAATAAAATTGTTACATTCTTAATTATTTTTATTATAAAACGTTGAAATAAAGGTTATAAAGAATAAATACATTTCAAAGAATTAAAAGTATAATTAATAATAAGTTAATATTAATTATATATAATTTAATACGTCAAATTGAATTAATAACTGCTATTATGAATTATACATTAATGTATTATTCAATAATAAAAGACTTAAAACAAATTCTACTTTAATACACTTTGTTATACGTATTTATTATAGCTAATTTAAATTATTATTTTAAACATATATTTTACAATTCATATTATAGATATCTGAAAATTTAACTCTTTTCTTAAAAAAAGTACTTATTCAATTAAGGTTTCTACTAATTATTATAATTTATTCGCTTTATTTTAATTAAAATCCTTATTAAATGATAATTATAATATTTAAACAAAATAACGATTTATAATTTCTTTCGTATTTATGAGAAACATTGTGAAAATAATAAAATATATATTTTAAATATATATTTTAATTTCGAAAATATTAATGAAAATTTATTATATAATTTAGATATTATGTTAAAATTATATATATGTTATAATTATATTATAAAAATATAAACTATATTAGATAATATTTATTAAAATATTCTCCAATAAAAAAGATTTTACCAAAATAGAAAGATTTTTAAAATATTAGGAGTTTTAAATTCGTATTAAATTAAGTCAATATCCTATATATATCATGGTTAATTATATAAATATTGAAGGATTTAGAATATTTTAAAATGATGCTAATCTATTTGTTAATTTTATCATTTTTTAAAACAAAACAAGTTATAAAAGAGAATACTAATTGAATTTTCATACTAGAATTAAAATATAATACTATAACATTTAAGGAAAATTATAATAATTACCAGTCTTAAAAATACTATAAAATTATATTATTTTAAACCTTATTGTAAAACATTGCCTTATTCGAAGGTTTAAGGATAAAAATATATTACGATGATAACTTCGTTAACATCGACAAATTTACCAAATTTCTTTTATTTCTTTTTATTATTAAGAAACGATAAATATCGAATAAATAATATATATTTTTTAAAAAAACTATTGTAATATATATGAAATATTATTCGAAAAATTTTCCCATCAAAATTACGTTTATATTTAACATTTAATCAGCGTTTATAACATAAGTCGATGTAAAATGAAAATTATATAAATATCTTTAAATCCTAAACGGAAAAATATATAAAACCGTTAAATTAAATATTAAAAATGTATTTTAAAAATTGTATACTAATTATAAATAGAATAATTAAATTATTAGATTAATTATTATCGAATTGTTCAAATGATTTTATAAATGCAAATTACAATGGTATATTCGATATTTATAAAAATATATAAAATCAAAATATTTATATTAAGATAACTTGAATCATGATATTGAAAAATAGAAATCAATTTTATACTTTGTACATATTTAAATAAATAAACATTATACGTAAAAAAACGTAAAAAGATTGCTTTTTTAAAAGAAACATACTTTATTAGGGAAAGTATTTAAATAAAAAATATAATAAAAAAGCAGATTCTAAATATATCGATTTATATAAAATTATTAATTAAAAACTTTAGTTAAAGTTAAACTTTAACTAGTTTTCTATATTTTCTTATTGAAGTTAATATCGAATACTATTAAAATATGTACGAAATAAAATAATATGAGAATAAAAAACTAAATTACGCGCGAATTAAAAAGAAATTTGAGATACCAAAAAAACGGATTTACTTATTATTTAATTACGTAGAAAAATTTTTCAGATTCCGAAAATATCTAAAAACTTACGAAAGTTCTTATAAATACTTAACGCTTATTCAATAATTTTTTATTAATAACGACGAAATATAGGACAGAACTTTATTTAATAACATTTATTTCTTTTGAAGTATTTAAACTTTTATCAATATCTTTATTGTACGGCGTTTCAAGTTATTAAATTCGTCCAAAACTAGAAAATACAACTAATAAATTTAGTACTTTATATTTAACATTACTGCCGTTAAGAATAAATACCACATAACTGGGCAAAATAAAAAAAATAAAGCTTTTTCGATGATTGATTTTTTAAACGAAGAACTTTAACAATATAATAATTAACTGTTGTAGAAACAGAGGTTTTTGTCTCGTGGAAACCAGCCTTTAAGGATTAGCGTGGACTTGTTACGGCTAAGCCCCGGATAGAAAAGCTTAACTTTGCGAAATAATTTAAGTCATTTAAAAAATTTAACGGGATTATATAAATTACATAAATTTACGATATATTTAATTTAGAAATTCGATATATATAATAAATCGATTTCTTATATAAATAATATTTACTTAGTTTTCGTTTTTAGTTATTAATTTAAGCTTATAAATGAAGGCAGTCGTGTTTTGCTGTAAGAAGAGTTTTTAAATCTTTTTAACTAATAAATTATCAAATTTCTTTTCGCTTTATTTTAATATTCAAATTAAAATCTTAATTCGCATATTACTTATATTTCTATATAAATATATAGTAAGTTCGTTATATTTTGATAATTCTTTCAGTAATAGTTAACGAATAATTTATCGCCTAGTTAATGTATAAACCTTTCTAAATTTAATGCAGCAAATAATATAGGACGACGGTTAGAAAATAATATAGGACAACTTTTAGAAAATAAATAACAAATTCGATTTTCTTTATTGGTTAATGAAGGATTAATAATTAAATTAAATAATTTATCCTTTATCGAAAGTGTTCTTTAATTATTAATTGATATAATATTCCTTATTATTCGGTCTCAAAAATGCTGATTATTTTCACAATTTCAATAATAATTTATTCCGGCCCTTAAGAATATTATTAAAGTTCAAAAAAAGTCGTAAAAGGCGATGGGTAAAAAGGAGGTAAAGGAGGAATATGGGGCCGAAATTGTAAAGGAAAAAGAAAAAGAATTATTACGAAAAATATTAGATTTCTTAACCTAAATGTTCAAAACTTGGAAAAAAAATATTCGGCTAGCTATTGAAAGGAAGCTAAATTTTTCGATTTAGTACCGCTAAAAGGCGAAATTAAGAAAGGAAATTTTAACCACCTTTGTTTAGGGTAAAATAAATATAAGAAGAAATTTCAATTTTGTTATTATTCGACGTAAATCGAATATAAGAAAAAACGATTTTACTTTTTAATTATTATAGAATACTAAACGTTAAAAGTTCAAAATTAACTCCTTTTAAATTTTATAATAGATTTACGAATATAAAAGAATTTTTAGTTTAAACCCGATTTTATCTTAAATTTTAAAAAAGATTTTTAAGAGAAAAGTATTAAAAGCTAATAAATATCTTTAAATTACCTACCGGAAACATCTTTTAATGATTGGAACTCATTATAAAATTTATTTACAAATTTCTCCGATACCCTTTCGGATAGAACAAATTATATTTTTTAAATAAATACGAATATATTTTAAAAAGGATTTAAACATTATTTAGTAATCCAAATACAGAATAACATACAGTAAAATAGTTCTATTTTTTTGGTTAAACGAAATTAATATTCGAATATACGATTAAGTTTAGCCGTTTCGTAATTATTTTTAATTTACTAAAAAACACGTTATTTTATTTTTATTATAATTGCCTAAAGCCTTAAATCAAAGACAAATTATATATTGAACTCAAATGTGATATTTTACAAAATATACCAATAAAGCTATTATTATCTATAAACGTACTTTGAATTGGTATTTTTTTTAAAAAAAAGAAACCGGCAGACAATGTAATAATAAAAACTCCAGTAAACCGAATTAAGAAGAATAAAGGTAAGCCTTAGAAGAAAGGAAATTCCGCTTTAAAAAAGCTCAAGAAAAATAAATCCAAAGTAAGGTATTTTAATTATAGCAAAAAGGGGCACTTTAAATGCAAATGCTGCTTTCTTACAAAAAGAGATTCCAAGGAAGAAGAAATTTCTTAATTTTAAAAAGAGGTTAAAGCAGTTAAACAAAAAATCGATAATAAGATAAAAAAGAAAAAAAAGTATATTGGATTTTTTGCAGTCAGAATATATTATTGTTATAAATATTTAAATCCAGAGCGATATCCCAAAGTACGAAAATTATTTAGTTTGTTAGGACTTTTAGGTTAAAACCTACTAATACTATCCAGGATAAACGGCCTCTCGAATAACTATAAAGTTAAGATGCTTTTGCCATCTCGATATAGAAAAGTACGAGATATACGATAAAAACGGCCAATTTTTGTTGCACGTTAATAATTATAGATAGTTATTTATAGAATTTTATAAGCATCTTAAGTATGCGGTATATACCAAATAACTCTAAACAAATTAGCATACCTTTTGTATTTTACCGTCTATTATTACGATAATTGTTTTATCTGTTTTAAAGCTAAGGAATATAATCACTTTTAGCTCGAATAAAATAATAAAGTACTTTTAAGTTTGATAATAAATATTAATGCACGAAGACTTTACGATAACTAAAATATCTTATGTCTTATTATTTACATGCCGAATCCGAACGAAATTAAAAGGCCATATCGTAAGGATACTTATATTATTGCTCGATATTTTACTTTTAGCACAGACTCCTAGATATAGAAACTTCTTTTCTAAAAATATACCTTTTTAATCTTATAATTCGGAAAGTACAAAACTAAAAAAGCAAATAAAAGAAAAACAATTGTTTTCCTTCGAGAAAAAGCATAACTTTAAAATCTTAATACAAATACGGCAAGAAGATATAGTTCTAATACAAAAACGATTAATACGCTAAATATACTATCAAAAAAGGTCGCGAATAAAGATTTCTTTAAGTCGAACGATATTAAAAGTTAAAAAACTTTAAAGACCTTCGAAATTAAAATATCGAAAAACTCTAACTTATAAAACCTTATATAAGGCAACGAAAAGGATACGCAACTAGATTAAGATTCTTGTTTAGTATAAAAAAATTATTTAAAGATATAATTAATTTAAAAACAAAAAGAAATAATTTTATTTTTTTCCGTAATTAAGAAATACTATATTTTATGTAAATGTAAAATAAAATTTTATAAATTACCAATAATAAACGAAACTTTATTCAAAAATCAAAATAAACAAGTTTCTTAGGAAATTGAGGAATTATTAATGCGAATTTAAAGATATAAGAAATGGATTTTGCTATATATTGTCGATATTGCTAGGTACGATATTATTCTAGAAATATTATAGCTTAAATTTAGTAATTTATATATTAATTGGGAATATTAAATATTGTTTCAAGAGAGAAAAATTAAATTATTTAAGGAAAACGATGAAAGAAATCTGTTATACTATTAAGGAAGTACAAATTAGAGATTAAGTTTTTACGATACTATTTAAAGATTAAAGGTTTATAAATTTTACTATTAACTTTTCCTTATTTAAAACCCTAACGACAAAAATATATTACGATAGTATTTTCGTTATCGTCGATAAACTTCCGACATTAATTGTTTTTTTACTTTATTAAAACAATATTAATATTGAATAAAGAAAATATATTGTTTTAAAATAGATTTTTTATATATATTTTTTATTACACAAAATTATTGTCGATAAAAAATGAGGTACATTTTAAAATCTTACTAAAGCTTTATACTATAAGTAAGTTCAATTTATAAATTGCTTGATCTATTTAAACTCTGAGAAAATAAATATACGAAATATTTAAATTACATATTAATAACATTCTTAAAATATTACATTTAGTACTAATAAATTATTTCGGTTATATAACTCTGTTTATTTAAGTGATTTATGATATTAATTATTTTAAAAATATTAAAACAATTTTATTATATGTACATTTTGCATTTATATCGTATATTTATAAAAATATATATATAAAAATTATTAACGTTGAAAATACTGTTTATATTAAAACAACTGAGGTAATTATATTAAAAAATCAAAATAAAATTACAATTCTTACGTAATTATAGAAGAAAATATTATGAATAAAACAGTTAAAAAGAAGATTTAAATTTTTAAAACAAAAATTGTTATAAAGAGTATTTCAATAAACAGATCTAATAAAAACTCGATTGTAAGTATATTAATTTATATAAGACTATTAAGAAATTCTCAACAAATAAATATTAATTAGAAGCTTCACTAATGATTAAATTTAATCCAGTTTTTCATATTTTCTTAATTTAAATTAATAGCAGATATTATTAAAGTTTATACGAAACGAAATAATATAGACATAAAAATGAAATTATATATAAAATAAAAGGAACTTTCGATATAAAAAAGCGGATTTACTTAGTATTGAATTAAATAAAAGAATTATTCGAATTTCGAAAATATTTATAAGTTTATAAAAAGTTTTATACATACTTAGCGTTTATAAAGAAATTTTTATTAATAACGCTGAAATCGTTAATAAAATCTTCGTAATTAAAGTTATTAAAAATACATCAATCGAAAAAGCTAATAAATGGCGCGGTAATAATAATTTCGAGTTTTACACGTTTTTAATTTGCTAATTCGCTTATTAATTAGAACTCGTAATTAATAATTTTAACGTTCTTTTCGTGAAAAACTTTTTTAATAACGTAAATGAACAAAACAACCGATAGTTTTATTACTGTTACGTTATTTACGCGTTAAGGCTTTTTTAATTTTCTATTAAAGCCGTAAAAAGGTTTTTTTGATAACGGTTTCTTTCCGATTTAAGAAATTCTTTTTAATATAACGTAAAGAATTAATCGAAACATCAGAATTATCGCAGCAATAATAATTATTGACATATTCATTATAACGACAAATTTTTTCGATTGTCTAATTTTAGTATTATTTTCGAAATACGGCGTATATAACACTATTTCAAAATTATATGTAATAATATAAGTAATTAAAGCTTTTAAACATTTTTTTTAATTAGGACAATTACAAGATTTACGATTAGCGATACGATTTATTATAGTAAAATAAAATTTATTAGCAATAAATCTTTAACAGTAAAAGTTTCCGAAAAAAGAGATCGTATTACGATCTAAGTCAAAACCGGTTTCAAAAACGGTTAGATTTTTACCAAAGAGTTACGTAATTTGGATCTTTTTAGTAATAAAATTTAAATGAATTTATATAGAATTAATCGTAATTAATAGAATTAAATTTGTAATAACTTTAAAAGCTACTAAAGGTTTAATTAATTTATTTAATATATATACGTTGGTTATATCCATAACTTATATAATACTAGTCTGCAATAAAATATCGTTAGATAAGATATTTTTTAGTATTCCGAAACATAACAAGTTTACTGTATTCGTTGCTTAAAAGTTTTACGATACTTCTACCAACATAAACTCGTACGATTAAGATTCAATAGTTGATTAAATCGCCTAGCCGTCATAAAGGGAGAGGGGGAGAGGCTATAACGAACCTGTTATACATCTATCTAGAGGTATACGCAGTATTCGAAATGGAGTCTTATTTTGAATGTAACAATAAGGCGAGGAATGATTCAAAGGTTTATTCGTTAAAGAAGTTTGCGTAATTTTTCTACAATGAAAAGCAGCTGCCTCTGGTTGTAAATTTAAATTAATAATTAAGGAGCGAAATTAAATTTATACTATTTATATAAAAAAGTGCTTTATTATATATTCTAACTTTAAAGTAAATATGTCGTAAATCTATGTAATTTATGTAATCTGGCCTATATTACTTCAAATATTTAAATTATTTTAAGAAGCCAAGCCTTATTTATCCGGAATTTATCCATAATAGATTTGTATTAGGTCTTAAAAATACGTTTTTCCGAAATAGGAACCCTTATTCATATAACATTATTTCCCTTTTCTAAAAATCTTTATCTCAACAATTAGAACCGTAAATAGCCTCTTTATTTTGTTTAAAAGTTTCTTCTAGAAACATCTTAATTAATTTTATTATTATAGGCCATATACGAAAACGAAAAAACAATTTCATTTAAATTAACGCGATTTTCGCGACGTTCGAATTAATTTAATTAAAAAGTTTTGCTATTAAAGTCATTCCTTATTTTAATTAAGTTCGCTTTAATGAAAGGGATTATTTTTATATTTTCGATTTCTTAAAATATAATTGTTATATTTATTATTAACGTATTATTTGCAACGTTTTAACCATAAACCTTTGAACGAAATTAAATGAGGAATACGATCGTTTCGAAAAAGAATAACGCGAAATAGAGGATATCTTAATTGCGTATCAGGAAACTGCTAAGAAGAAAACGAAAAAAATTCGTTAATCAAATAAAACGCTTACGTTTTTAGCAAAAGGTTTTAAAGAAAAAGGTCGTAATTATGCTAAAGAAAAAATATAAGTTGGATTAATTGGAAAAGTAAGGAAATTTAGAAAAAAATTAGTATTATATACACGTAAAACAAATCTAGCTTAGTTTTAAATAAGCGTTATAACGAAGTTGTTTTTCTTCGACTAAAACGCCGTAAATTTGTATCTAAGCGGAGAACCGTTATCGCCCACGACTTTAGCCGTATTGAAAACGGTCGGTCAGGGTTCTGGCAGTAAAACGTCTTAATTAGATTTATCGCATTCGTTAAATAGTTAAATAATTCCTAAGTATTTTCTTTATACAAGGATTTTTTTATTTAACTAAGTATTAAACTTTATTTTTAATTATTTTGAAATTTAGTATTTATTTGATTTCGCGAGTGTTACACTTTTTCTTAAATTCTAAATCCTTTTTAATAAGTCGTTTTTAAATGTTAATTCGAATACGGAAATATAGAAAATAATTTTTTTAATTTTTAAAGAACAATAATTAATAGTTAATTTTAAACAGAATTGTTTTTAACTTTAAACGGGCCAAGTTTTTTAAAATCTAATTTATTATTGGATTTTTCGTTTTAATTTAAAAGATATTTAAAGTTACGTTTTATTTCTAGCGCAATAAATAACTTCTATTTTTTTCGTTAAAAGTGATCGCTTAATACTTTTATTATAATATTAGGTTATCCGATATTAAAGAATTCGTAATCTGTTCTGGAAACGCTTCTAAATTATTTTAATATCTATTATTAACGTTTTTGTTCTTAGGATAATTGTAATAATTTTCGACACCTTAATAAGTAATTATTCCGATCGCTAGATTTTTGCGTTATAATTATATATAATTATATAAAAGAATATACTTATATCCTTATTACTAAATATTTTATAACCGATTTATGCTAATAATAAGAATATTACTTAAGTGTTTTATTAATAATTAACGTAATTTCGAAAATATTATTTTAAAGTTTGGTTTAATTTCTCAGTTTAAGTGTCCGTTTAAGAGTAATATGCTGTCAAAAACTTACGTCTTATACTTATTTTTTTTTATAAAAAAAATTAATACCGAATTTTGAAATAGAAAGCGTATTTTTATCGGAAATAGTTTTTCCTGATATTTTATATTTATCGAAATAATCTTTGATTAAAATATATGCCCGTTATTTTGCCGTTGCTTTTTTTAAAAACATAAAAAATATCTATATTTGGTAAATTCTTAACAATTACTGAAATTTCGTTATATTTAATTTTAGAAACTTGGTTTTAAATAAACGTAAGGTAATAATAAAATCTTAAATTATAATATTTTATATCTTATTAAAAATGCCGGTAAACTATAATAGCCCATAGGGTTTATATAGTATTACTTTAGTTTTATTGCAAACATTATATTTTTTTTAACAACTCTTTTTTATTATTCCACGTAATTGTGAAAAATCGTATTTTGTCTATAATTATTAAATAGTTTTGAAAATTCTCTAGTATATATATAATATATTTTCGCAAAACATTTGTACAAATTATTTCTTATTAACTCTTAGAAATATAAATTTTGCTATAGTATAATAATTGGTTCTTTGGTTATCCGTTTAGCTACTAGATTTCTTTAAGTTTTTTTACATCGTAAAAATTTCGGACTCGTGTTAAAAGTTAGGATATTAATTCTTTTTATGATTTTATACAATCGTATAATATCAGCTTAACTATATTATAACATTTATATACTTTGTTAGGAACTTTGAAACTGTAATTTCCGATAGAATTAAAAATATCCGTTTGAATCTTTTTTAATATAATATATTTTAAAGTGCAATTTAGATGAGAAATTTATTCAAGCTTTATGGTTTTTATTTACTTTTCACATTTTTATAAATTAAATAAGGTTTTTGTAATCGGAATAAATATTGAAAAAAACTTAGTTTTGTTAAGAAAAAGTTTGTTTTTTTAATAAAAAAATATTGATAATTATTAATAAATTTTTATCGTAAATCGAATATTTTAATTCCCCATTTCGGAATGTTTTTAAATAGTACGTTGTTAAATACTATTTTTATTATTTCTTTTGCTATTTTAAGATTATATTTAAGTTATAATTTAAAGTATTTATCTTTAGTTCTTTCTTTTTTTATTATTCGGTAATCTTATTATGACTTTCTTGATAATTCTATTTTTAAACATTTAGAAAAGTTTAATTCTTTTCGAAAGTTCGAATTTTCTTTTTACGCTCTTTGTTGAAATAAGCTTCGTTAATAATGTAATTATATTTCTATATCCTTTTATTAAAATCTATAGGTAAACTGTAAATCTTAGAATCTATCGGGTATTTATAACGTTCCTTTCATTTACGATAAATTAGTCTTTAATTATTTGTAATTTGGAATCTTAGATCTGGATTTGGCCTACGATAAAAATAAATCCCAAGAAGTTCAGTTTCTATATATACTATACGTTTTTAGCTAAATTAATTGGGATAATCGCTTCATTTAAAATTTTAAGTATTTAAATAATATATTTTATATGTTCTTTTAAAGTTTTAAAATAAATAAAAAGGTAGTCGAAATAGTCAAATATAAACGCGTTTAAAAGTTTTCTGAAAATATTTATAATCAAATGTTAAAAACAGACTGGAACGTTAAGAAGTTCTATAGGTATTATTCGGTATTCGTGATATCCGTATATAATTTTAAATACCTTTTTTTATTTCTTTTGGATGTTTTAATTCTGTATTAACTGTTTCGGAAATTGAAAATAGTAAATTAATTTTTTAACTAGCATTTTTTAATATATACGTGGAAGTTAAAAAGTATTTCTTTTTAGTCGAAATATTATTTTGCTAGATACAATTAATTATTTGTCGATAAATAAGGCTTTTATTTTTATTAATCCTTTTATCGTCCTTTAATTGTGGTACTATAAAAAGAGAATATGTGACAGAAAAATCGAAAAGCTAATTATATTCTTTTTTTAGATTTAGTTATATAGTGTTTTACAAAACCATTACCTTTTTTAAATTTATGTGATAAATTTTAAAAAGTTTAAGGTAATATCCTTTTTAATATATATTCGGTATTGCTATTAATTATATCATACTAATTCTTAATTCTTTCTGTTCTTAAATAATTTAGTAAATTTCCGATACTTAGACGCGTCACAAAAGGTTTGTCCGAAATTTTGTTTTTCGGATTACGTAATAAATTTTACGACGACCCTATTTTGGTTCTGTCGTTTTATCGTTTTACTAAAAAATTAATTATTTTAATTAATATATAAATTGCTAAACATACATTATGGTATTTCTAAAATAATATCGTATTTTAAGATATCGGTTATATTTAATAAAAGTTATTATTAATATCCTTAAACTCATATTAAAAGTTCGTCGGTTTTTTGAAAACTAGTTTATTTTCTTATTTAGACAGGTTTTTATTTACCGTATATAACTTATAAAATTTCAACTTATGTTTTCTGAAAAGCTTTTTTTTACTACTATAAACAAGATGAAAAGTTTTTTGCTTCCGAATTAATTATGGGTTTAAACGTTGCATTTTTATACTAAAATGAAATTTCCATTTGGTTGCGTATTTTTTTCGTTATCTTATATAAGATTTTGTAGGTTTAGAATTTTCGATACTTTAATTTCGAATGCTTTTGGCGTTTTTTAATTGGTATTATTTAGCTGTGAGAAGGCGTTTTTATTTTCGAGCTTTTTTAGCAGCGTACTTAATATAATAATTATTTATATATTTATATTATGTTGCTTTTGCTAAACTAACATTTAAATGTAATTGTTTTGTTTTAGTTTAACCTTTAGTTCTATATTTTCTAAACTTTGGAATCGGGAAAACATAATTCTAAAAAAGGTATTTCTATATTTAGAAATTTATATTAAATGCAAGACATTGGGAAATAATATAAGCATTTTTGCTATATGGCCTTTTCATTCCGTTTTAATTCGGAATGTAAGTAGCAGGACTTAGGATATTTTAGTTATTAAAGGGTTTTGGTATATCGATATTCGTTATTTGATTCGATAGGTAATTTTCCGTTTCATCCGAGCCAAAGATTATTATTTTGTTTAGTCCGGAAAAAACCGCAACAATCGTCGAAATAACAGGTAATAAAATATAATAAGTTGTAAAGATTTATTAATAATTTTTTAGATAAATAGTATATTTTAAACGTTCGTCCATTTGTAGAGAGTATGATTTATAATTATTAGAATTTAATCGAGATTGGCTGCTTTTATCGTAAATTTCGTACCTTTTTACATCGAGATAGCTAAGGCATTTTAGTTTTATAGTTATTCTGGAGGCCATTTATTTTTAATAATACTAGTAGGCTTTAACTTTAAAGTCCAGGCAAATAGAATAATATTTCTATTTTGAGATATCGTTTTAGATTTAAATAAATACTGTAATAATAAATTTTAGCTTGGTAAAAATCGAATTAATTTTTTTCTTGTATTCTGCATTATTGCCGCTTTTTCTATTTCATTATACTTAATTTTTCTGCGATTAAGATTTATTTAGAACTTCTTTTAAAAGAAAAACGATATTTATTTTTGAAATACCTTTTTTGCCATAATTAAAAAATTCCATGTTCGATATATTTTTCTTGGGTTTTTTCAAAACGATATACGTTTTTTTCTAAGGTTTGTCCTTATCCTTTTTGGTTCGGTTACTAGAACCTTTATCGTTATTTTGTTTATTAATTCTTTTTTTCTTAAAATACCGATTAAAGGCTTATCGATTCGTAATAATAACCTTATCGATATATTTAACAAATAATCTTATTTTGGGTCGTATATATAATTCGTTTTTAATCTAAGATTTTAAGTGTGAAAATACAGCTCCTACGAGGCTGCGGCTGGTGTTCGACCAGTCACAGACCTACGCGCCAGTACAAATAACCATCTGGCAGCTAGTAAAAAACGCCAGATAAAAGTAACCTAATACATTTACTTCGTGGAATCTGCTTTACGACTGGTCGGAGATCATCTCACCCTAGCTTACAGCTGTTCATTATCTTACATTAAGCCGTTATAGTAAAAACAAAATAATATGTATTTTAATAAATTTAAAATAGTTGTTAAATAAATAAACCTTAGTGATATATTTAAATGTTAACATAATTTAATAAAAAAATTAACTGCTTAATTATATAATTTTTCTTCTACATTTTTAAAAAAGATTTATATTTTTTTTTTGCAATATTTGTGTTTGTTGAAAATGTAATTAGTTATCTTCGAAAAATTATAAAAGTAATTTTGCAAATAATTTTTTATAATAAGCTCGAATTACAAAAAAAGATTTCTGACCACTAATTGCGAAATAGCTATTACTTTCTTGTATTTTTTCGTTAAGAAATTATTATAAAAATTTAGATGAAGCCTGGTTTAAATTAAAATTCCTTTTACATCGGTAAATTTATTATAAAGCTTAAAAGCAGTTAATTTATATCCTGTAACATTTGGCATTTTGTAATAACTAAGTAATAATATAGTATTTTCGCGGAATTAATTCGCGTCGAACAATAATAAAATTAAAGCCCTTTATTATCGACCGTATTTAACATTTTTTTAAGGTTTTGATCTCCATCATTAGGATATATAATTTTTCGTCAAATGTCGGTTTTTTCTCTTTGCCTTTCTATTTGGTCTTATACTTTTTCTCTTCCTCGACTTTTTTAGCCTTAGACTCTTGTATTTCGATAATCTTTTTAGCAGAGATAAGTTATTGCTAAAAGGAAAAACCTCTCTAAGAATATGTAATAAGGGGTGCTATATTATCTATTATTTAAAGAACTTTTTCGATAAAGAGTAAATTGTTTAATTTGGTTATTGATTCTTTATTGGCTAATAACGAAAATCGGGTTTTTTATATATTTTCTAAAGGTCGTTTTATATTATTTTCTACATTGAATTTCAAAACGTTTATGCCTTAATCAAGCCGTACATTATTCGTCGGCTACAAATTAAAAAACTATGAAAATATAGCGAACCTATTATACATATATCTAAAAATATAAGCAATATCCGAAATAAGATCTTATTTTACAAGTAATAATAAAACGAAAAATAATTTAATGGTTTATTCATTAAAAAGATTTACGTATTCTTCTTATAGTAAAAAACAACTGCCTTTAGCTATACGCTTAGATTAATAATTAAGGAACAAAATTAATAAGTACTATTTATATAAAAAACCGATTTATTATATATCTTAATTCTAAAATAAGTATATCGTGGATTTATGTAATCCATTTAATCTGGTCCAGATTACTTAAATCACTTAGATCACTTTAACAGGCCAAACCTTACTTGTCCGGAGTTTATCCGTAACAGGTCTGCGCTAGGCCTTAAAGGTAGGTTTCCTCGAGACAGAAACTTCTATTCCTATAGTAGAAGCTCACATAGTATGTTATATCCCTTGCTACTTTATTTTACGATATATAACCCGGTTGCTTTTTGTTTTATAGATACCTTCTGAAATTCGTATTTCTTCGATACCCAAAAGGCGGTCTTCTATTCCAAAAGTACGTCCTTGATGAACTTTCAGAGATATTAATACGGATAGGCCGTAGAATATCGATCTCCGATCTGTTATATGAAATAAGGTAAAATTTAAAAAGAAACGAAGTTAAAGTCGCCATATATCCACTTGAATAAATTAGAAGTATCTAACCTGGCCTTTACAAGTTTCAAAATTAGGTTAACGCCGTTAACAATATACTCGTACAAATAGTAGTAAGTTTCGATAAAAGGGACAATATTAATGTCCCCTATTACTTTATAATGGAACGTTCGAAAGGCCTAGGCCTTATTAATAGGAAAGTAATTATGCTATTGGATTAAAAAATAGCAAAAACGAAAAGGTGCTTATATAATATAGGCGAGAAATCGCTATATCCCGAATAGCGACAAGATTAAGTCGAGGGATAATAATTAACTTGTCATAAGTGCCAGGTGGACCATTAATAGATTGATAAAACGGCTAAGATGGTTAAAGCCCTTATTAGTCTAGGTAAATTTGGTTAGGTATCTATTGGATATTGGCTTTCTTAACGGTTGGTATATATAGCTATACAATACCCAACCACATTAAAAAATAATTACAAAAAAGGAAAATCTTTATCTTATTAAACTGAAGGCGGGATTATAGTTTATAAAATGCATAATTATCTCTATTTAAGTTTCCAGTCGTTATGCTTTTTAGAAGGTCTGTATTATTGACATATTGCTTGGGGCATCCATGCTCTTTTATACAGTAAATGCGTTTGGATGCTAACTATGTTAATAAACGAAGCATTGGCATACGAGGGTGTGCTTGAAGTTGCTAAGAATAATAACACTGCGTTACTTTTTTTCAATATATTACCTTACTTACTGTTGGATGCGCCCGAGTCGACCACCGCCATGTCCGCAATTATTGAAAAGCTTAACTTGACTGAAAAAAAGCAAAAGGAATACGACGAACGAAATCCCAACTAGTATGGGGGATATTCCCTGCATGGGACCTGCCCGGCAATCACACCCATATCTTGGCGACTAAGTTGGGCCAGTAAGGCTATCGCTAGAGGCTGTAACGTTAACGAACTTGATGGCATATGCCGGCCATTACGGCCATTATATGCGGCTATCGAGAACCCAGGAACTATGGAATATTGCACTGGGAAGTTCCATGATCATTTTGAAAGCATTGAAATAGTGAAATTCCTCCTTGCTCATGGTGCCGACCTTCGACCGCAAACTGGTTAGGGGCATATACCGAAGCGTCGCTGGCTTACACCAATGGATGTAGCCTTATCCGAGGCCAGGTATCATAGGGAGGCCAGTTGGGCGGTTTACCGGTTCTGGGAAAAAGCGCGCAACCTGATGATCGAAGCCGCTAAGAATTTGACAGATACGTTTGAAGACGCTGTCCTAAATTACTTAATTGTGCGTATAAAGTTCTTGTGGAACCAGCTGATATAATTCCAGCGAAGGAAGATGCAGAGCGCGGCTTTTTCGGCCACATGTTTACATACTTGTCTAGGCCGGCCAAAAATGAAGATTGGGTAACTGCTTGCGTCTTTTGCCGAATGCGATGGTTCGGCCACAAAGTAAGTGGTCTCACCAGACGCGACTGCAGATATTGCAGAGAAGATGTCACAGTTAGGCTGATCGCGAGAAAAGGTTGCATAGAGTGTGGGAAGTGATAATTGTCTGACTAGAATTGAGCTCCAAGGAGCGATAGCTAGGAAGCTCTCTATATACTGTGGGAGCGCCGGAATAAGGTTCTTCCGGGTGCTGTGGAGCTTGATGACTAACACAGATACCCCTATTCCACGACAGAAGAGAAAACGTTGATTTGGAACTATTGAATTATTCCCGTCATGCAACTTCATGGTTGCTGCAATTCACGCAAGAGAACATTTCGAACCTGGGGAGAACTAGATGATCGTTATCATTAGGACTTCTAACAGCCATAATCTTTCTTTGACTCTTGGATCAGATCCGACCAAAGCCCTTTATCATGGCAATAGGAAAAGGTGGCTGCCGGAACTACGAGTGGAGAAGTCAAGGAACCACATATCAAAGCTCCCCATTATAGTTATTCTTCGGGGTCCTGGGCGTGCCTCATGACAATATACGTGGAACGATGACGGCGCCTCACAGCTATTCCCCTTACACCCTAGGTTACCTCCGGGCCTCAGGTACATTAATCCTCGGCTTGCTAAAATCTCTTTCAGGCAATAGCGACGCTGCTTTAAGAATACCAGTACATATCCTAAGTGTATCAAAAGGCTTCCCGAGGAACCAGGTTTCCAACGGAGATGGGGACCAAGAAGGTCCACAAGGTCACAAAGGGGAACAAGATAGCAAAGTAGGAGGGCAAGACCGCCGACGAAGTTCTCAAACGCCCGCGTATATAGTTAGGCCAATATAGCTCTCACGGACATAGAACAATTCAATGCCTAGGGCGACCTCCCGAGTCTCCGGACCTCACAGCCCCCGGACTTTGGGACTGATTATGCCCAAGGTAGCATAGTGGAGTATAAAGGGGCTCATTGTGCATTTAAATATTGGTATAGCCGACGATGTCTCCGTTACCTACAACTGACGTACGGCTTGGTTGAAATTAAGATTATTTCGCTTGAGCGAGGCCACGATGCATCCAATGTGTATATGTAGAGGCCACTGCAAGAGTATGTGAAATATGGGTCGTGTAGCTCGAATGGACCCTTGTTGCATGTTCAATCTGCATGAGGAATGCAGTCATGCGGGGTTGAAACACGGCAGTCGATATTACGTTGCATCATGGACGATCTCCCACGATATGGAAATCGCAGATCAATAGAAACCCGGGCGGTACCTCGCATCTAACCCCCTCTCGAATATGCAGGTCGTACTACCCTCCTCTAATCTAGGTGTGAAGATATCATCGTATATCGATATCTGTCAACCTCACATTGAGAGTAGATTTAGGGAAGCATTCGGTTCATGTAGCCTTTCTTCCTATATGTTGAGAGATGGCGGCGAAACAACTTCTAAGGCCCTGGGACACCCCGCATTCTCTCTACATCCACCTTCCCCTCCTTCTCCTCGCCCTCTTGTCCGCTCTGCCAGCTGCGAGCAAGATTCCAAGGTCAAACTCCACACATAACCCCGCGGATATCCTGCGGTTCGTCAACCCCCTGATCGGCAGCACAAACGGCGGCAACGTCTTCGCCGGGGCCACCCGGCCCTACGCCCTGGCGAAGCCGGTCGCCGACGTCGACGGGCAGAACACGGGCGGCTTCGCCACGGACGGTTCGAACGTCGCGGGGTTCTCTGTCGCGCACGACTCAGGCACCGGCGGGAACCCGAGCCTGGGCAACTTCCCGCTGTTCCCGCAGGTGTGTCCCGGCGATGAGCTGAACGCCTGCGCCTTCCGGATTGGCGACCGTGCGACGCCCTACGTGGGGGAGAGCGTCATCGCAAGGCCGGGGTACTTCGCCCTGGACCTCGCCTCGGGCGTCTCGGCCGAGATGACAAGCAGCGAGCACGCCGCACTCTACAGGTTCCGGTTCCCCGCCGCTACCGCCGAGGGGGTGGATGAGGTGCACCACCCCCTGGTCCTGCTCGATCTCACGGACCTGTGGAAGAGCCGCCAGAACGGATCCGTCAGCGTCGACGCCGAGACGGGCCGGCTGCGGGGCAACGCCACGTTCCTGCCGAGCTTCGGCGCCGGGTCGTATTTCATGCACTTCTGCGTCGACTTCTTCGGCGGCGCCGTGCACGACTCCGGCGTCTGGGTCAACAGCCGCGCGGGCACCGAGCCCAAGGAGCTCTTCGTCACGCGCGGCTTCAACCTGTTCTACCTCGAGGCGGGCGCCTGGGTGCGCTTCGCTGACCTCGCCGATGGCGCGCTGACTGCGCGGATTGGCATCAGCTTCATCAGCTCTGAGCAAGCCTGCGGCCACGCCGTGGAGGAGATCCCTGAGCCCCTGGGCGGCGACTTCGACAGGCTGGTGCGGGAGACCGAGGACGCGTGGCGCGACAAGCTGAGCCCGATCTCGGTGAAGCCCGGCGGCGCCAGCGAGGACCTGCAGACGAGTTTCTGGAGCGGCATCTACCGCACGATGATCTCGCCACAGAATTACACCGGAGAGAACCCGAGGTGGGACAGCGGAGTCCCGTATTTCGACTCGTACTACTGCTTATGGGACGCGTTCCGCGTGCAGCACCCGCTGCTCTCGATCGTGGACCCCGGGGCGCAGATCCAGATGGTGCGGTCGCTCCTCGACATCTACGAGCACGAGGGCTGGCTGCCCGATTGCCATATGAGCCTGTGCAATGGTTGGATCCAAGGAGGCTCTAATGCCGATGTGGTGTTGGTGGACGCCTACGTCAAGAACTTGACAGCAGGCATCGATTGGGGACTCGCTCTAGAGGCCATCATCCAGGATGCGGAGGTGGAGCCTTTGGAGTGGTCATACCACGGCCGTGGCGGACTCCAGAGCTGGAAGAGTCTCGACTACATTCCGTACCTAGACTACGACCCGCTGGGTTTCGGAACGAACTCGCGGAGCATCTCGAGGACGCTCGAGTATTCCTACAACGATTTCTGCCTCGCAACTCTAGCCCAGGGGCTGGGGAGGTCTGATCTGTATAACAAGTACATCCAGAGGAGCATGAACTGGCGGAACCTCTGGAAGGAAGACCAGACGTCGGTGATCCGAGGAAACGACACTGGCTTCCAGGGGTTCTTTCAGCCAAAGTACTTGAATGGTACATGGAGTTATCAAGACCCAATCGCCTGTTCGGCCTTGGCGGGTTTCTGTTCCTTGACGAGTAACCCAAGCGAAACCTTCGAGGCCAGCGTGTGGCAGTATCACTTGTAAGACCCCAAGTAGTTCATCAGAACTATCTCAGCTGTACTGATGTCTTATAGTCTCGTGCCGC
The DNA here is from genome assembly GCA_004154925.1 of Monosporascus cannonballus. Lineage (NCBI taxonomy): Eukaryota > Fungi > Ascomycota > Sordariomycetes > Xylariales > Monosporascus > Monosporascus cannonballus. The sequence continues at coordinate 50,215 of QJNS01000089.1, forward strand.
AATCAACTTCTACCCTCATCGACTTAATGGGCGGCGACGAAGCTTTCATCTCGCGGCTAGACTTCTTCCACATGTCCGGCTTGGCCGACATATCCAACGAACCGGTCTTCTCCACCGTCTATCTCTATCACTACGCCGGCCGCCCCGCCCTATCCACTAAGCGTCTACATACGTACATACCGGCTTGGTTCAACAACACTAACGGCGGGCTGCCCGGCAACGACGACTCCGGGTCCATGGGCGCGTTCGTCGTGTTCGGCATGCTGGGTCTCTTCCCGATCGCCGGGCAGAACGTGTACCTGATATCCGCGCCGTTCTTTAAAGAGGTGAATATCACGAACGCGCTGACGGGAAACACCGCCACTATCAGAGTCGTCGGGTTCGATCCGAGTTACGAGAATATCTACGTACAGAGCGTGAACGTAAATGGGGAACCGTGGACAAAGAGCTGGATCGGGCATGAGCTCTTCGCCGACGGTTGGATGCTGGAGATCACGCTGGGTGCCGAGGAGAGCGAATGGGGATACGATGTTAACGATCGCCCCCCAAGTTGGTTCGGGGCCACCGGAATATAAGGTTGTTCGATCCTAATCCTAGGAATAAAATATTCAGCTCCTACCGCTTTTGCGAGTGCTATACATTCCTATCGACCGTCCAGTGTTTGGTGTGCTCTTTTTATGCTTTAATTAGTCGCTTCGGGGAGCGAGCTCAGCCACACTACGTCCTTTTACTGGGTGCTGTCGTTAGAGGCCAAACGATCACCACATTGTCTTAACAGAGATATAGCTCGGGAGAAGGCGAGGGCGTGTACAATGTTGTTCTACCAAAGGTCGCCTGTATGAGTTAACGCTTGAGTATCTTGAACGCTTGCACGAGTATTTTTATTCGCCGGATCTTCCGAACTGCCAGATTGATATTTTGTTACTTGCATATAATACTATGGAAATTTGCCGTTCCTTATGCACCTGAATAAGAAATCCCTATCAATCTTCCAGCATCCCAGCCACCTTATGCTGCTTAACATGCCCCTCTCCACTCCTCCTAAGTTTTCCGGGCCTCAAGGGGGAGGGCAACGGTCAACGATGTTTGAACTATGCACACATAAATTGGAGCCAACTTATCCGTTTCGGTTCGGACTTGTCACGTATGTGCTTCGGCACGTTATCTGCCAGTATCTTCACTGTAAGGAAACGGATTTCTCATCTTCGGTTGCCAATAACGGCGGTGCGCTGTTACTGATGCTATGAGAGACTCATGGAACACAGGCCCGCTATCGAGCCCTATTAGTCCAGACTGTGTCTACGGAAGAAGTCCATGATCCAGCTCGAAGCATCAAAAGCCGCATTGCCGCTCTCCGGCCAAACGTGCTCAACGTCATCCCCGTCATAGACCAGCCTGACCAAGCCCCCTCCGAAGTCCATATCGACCCCGTTCGCGCTCTGCGGTATGCTCGTGTTCTGCGACGTGCCATCGAGACCGTTCCGCCGCGCCCACAACTCCGCCCAGTGCGGGACGGCCGGCAGACACGCGCCGCGTCGGAAATCCCCACCGTACTCGATGGTGCGGTCGGCACCGCCGTGGAATGCGAGGATTGGGACCGGTCGACCCGCTGCGGCGGCGCACGGGGATCTGGACGACCCTGGGGTCGCAGTCCTCCTCCCGCGCCACCTCCCGGATGTAGTAGGCGCCGGACACGGGCGCGAACGCCGCGATGCGCCTGGACAGCGCCGGGTCGCACGCCAGCCGCCCCACGAAGCCGCCCCCCTGCGATTTGCCCGTGGCGTAGGTCCGGGCCTCGTCGATGCAGAACGTGCGCTGCGCGAAGTCGATCACCTCCGTGGTGAAGCCGATGTCGTCCGCTTCGGCGCCGGGAGCGCCCTGCCAGGTCGTGCCGCCGTCGTCGTTGGTGTCCTTTCGGAGCAATAATGTTAGCTGAGCGCTAGGCAGGGCTCCGGGGAGGATTGGCCACTTACGCCTTGCATGTACACTACAATGTGATCCCTGTTGAACTTGTGATTGGTTAGGTCGTCCACCGCCATCTGCTGCGTTACGTTGCCTCCTGCTCCGTGGAATGAGAGGATCATGGGGGTGGCGTTATCTTTATGATACGTCTCGGGCAGCCAGACGTGGAAAAGACGTCCTTCTGCAGTGCGGAAGTCGTTGGAGCGACTAGCCGCGAAGGGAGGAACCCGGCCGCATCCTGATGTCCGATGGGCATATGACTTTTGAGACGGTGCTCCCAGCACGGTTGTAATGAGGTATGTGATGAGGATCGTGATGTGCATCATTGGTTGGTAGCAAAAGGTGAAGTAAGGTGAAGTAAAGTTCGGGGGGAGATAGTTGCGAAGCATAAAAAGTTAGCAACGAGACTCCTGAGCCAGCATTGGTTTATGTATATTATAGTGACTGGACACAGCCAATCGGCAATCTGCTCGTTTGCTACGAACAATGCGAAGATATGAGTAATGCACGGAGGGTTGATTGATGAGATCAGGTCCTCAATATGCATTGTTCTCAACTAACGTCTGGTCTCTTATATTCTATGTCTATTTGGCTGCTGGAGCCACCGTATCCCTAGAGACACAGTTGCCGGTCCCAAAAATTCAATAGTACCTAAAGCTCTCTAGTAGATAATAGCAAGAAGCCATTAAAGGAGTCGCGTGACGGAAGGCCGCGGATTACGGAAGTGCGTGGCTGCAAAGTAAGGAGTCTCAGCGTGTGCTTCTGCTTTGCAAGCATGGGTTAGCTTCTTTGTCCATATTATGGACCACATTGACATCAATCGAGGATTGTTTTAGCAGTCTATGCCTACAAGTTATTTTGCCCCATCTATATAACCCCAAGTTTGAGCAAACCGACATAAGTGATGCATACCTACAAGAGGCATGGTCCTTGTACTAACAATAAATTAGGGGCCGTAACATTACCTTCGAGGGCGACGCTCCTAACTTCCTAGAAAAGATGGGTATTCCTTATTCACGGGGACAGAGGCAGATAGATATAAGATGTTTCTCTATCAACTCGCTGGCGTTCATGTTACTATCCTCAAATCTTGAACAGCGTCTCTGTATACTGTGGCCTGTCCACTTAACGTGAAAACAAGCAGTATTCACAGGAAAAGCAGACAGGCAACTGACGCTTAGTTTGACATTCAGGAGGAGTCCTGCCGTCAAACCAAAACTATGTGCAAACCTACAGGAGCCCGATTCCAACCCACGCAGTAAACATACGCAACGAAAGCCTCAGCCCATGACCCCTGAACTTCCGCCGCTAGTAAGCGTTTAACAACAGCTAATGGATAAGGCCCTAAATAGCAGAACTGAAAACGCCAGTGCCGAGAAGGGCTTGCCTCAAGTTTTTGGGACCATCCAATATTTAAATACATGGGTAAACTCTCGGAAGGGACAAACAAAGGGGCAGTCCGGAAACTTTCAGCATAGGCGGCTGATTCTGAATATACTTTGGGTTCTCCGGCAATATATTATTGGGTTGATACCCTGGCGGGATCCATGATAGGAAAACGCGGTTTAACCGGTCGTATCGCAGTTTCCTCATCTCCGTAGCTGACAATTGGCTCCATTTTACCACTCAGCGCGTGTGGTACTCCAGAATTTTCGTTCAAGAGCTGGCGCAGCAGAGGCATGCGTATGGCCGGGGCCTTTCGGCTTGGTACGTAGAGAGAGAGACTATGCTCTCACTTACCGCAGGCAACAGATCGTGTACCGCAAGGGGGGCAATCTGTTATCGAGTCCGATGCATTTAACGCGCTGTCACACTTACTAGGGAGCAGCTGCACAGCTCTTGGGGGCTATACTGATATCTTGGAAGCTAAAGAACGCTGATCTCAACCTGTCCAAGCGCGGCAACTTCTACTGGGCTACTAATTGGAACAAACCTTGTATGGCAACGCCGTTTGGGATTTGAGGGGATACATTAACGCACGGAACAACGGTGTATGCCTAGAAAGCTTGCGAAACAGTCGAGCTTATGTTCACGCTTGGTGGGGAAGTAGTAGCGCTTATTGTGCGTGAACACTTACAATGCCGTTCGGAAGGTTTATGTCAGAGACCTCGACCGGGGCCTCTATGAGACGGACCACAGTTGCAGGTTGTATGAAGCCGGGCATTTCTATAATGAACCCGCGACACATAGGATTATGGGGGAAACAGACGTTAACCAGGCTATTTGCCTGGGATAGATGTCACACTCATGCTTAACGAGCCAGCGGCAACAGCTGCCGATAGCAAGAGCCGAGTCAAGGCCACAGGAATCCGCAGGCATTCCAAAGCAGGCGGAGCTATTCGTATAGCAACTCAGCCCAGCGATGCCATCCTTTGATGCGCAAAAGGGTCCGGATTCAACATTGCCGCATGATTATTTCCTAATGCCCTATTTCCTTTGGACTTTCGGTCAACTATCATTCTTCAGCAATGGCGATGATCACCAGAATCGAATCTTCCAGCAACCTCACAGTCATTTATAAGAGACAAAGCAGTCTGCCGTCACATAGATAGGAAGAACATGAACTTCATTGCACCAACTCCAGTTGCCTTACTTTTATCTAATACTCTAATGTACTCATAACTGCGTGATATGAAGTCATGGCCTCCTGTGCGAGAGAACCTCATGAAACCCAGATTCCATGCCAGTGTTCGCGCTGCATGAGATCCCGCCTAGTCATGGGGCCGAGGTGACCTAGCTCTCATCTGCCGTGACCGTGGGAATGAGCTCTGCTGGTGAAAAAGAAAAATAGTTGTCGTCTTTAGATACTATCCTCCGATGCACGAACAATGAGGCAGTCTGCAGTATACTTCCTAGATATGGTTCAAGTATCCTTTACGGCATGTGCGTTTTGTCGAATGGATAGGAGAGCGCCCGGACAACAACCAAACAAAAACCGTCCTTCGCCCAGGAGTCAAGCTCCCCCTTAAATCGGCCGAAGATCCAACCCGACGCCCTCGCCGGGAACGCAGCTATACCCGCCGGGGACGGGGACCGCGTCGCCGTTCGGCCGCAGCAGTCCGCCCGTGCAGGTCTTGAAGCCCAGGCCGTCGTCCATGCACATGAGATAGCCCTCGGTACAAGCCGCGCGGCCAGTCGTCGGGACAGGCTCGATTTCGGACGCCGTCGAGGTCGGGGTGTCGATCGGCACGGTGGGCGGCGTGGGCGTAATTAAAGTCGCATCCGGCGGCTGTACCGTTACGGTCGTGGTGGGACTCGGATCTGGCACGGGCTCCGGCTCCACCGGCGAAGTGGGCTCGGCGCCATCACCGGGGCCGGGAGGCGAGGAAGGAGGAGGGGACCCGGCTGCCGCCGCGCGCGGGTTACCGTCGCACGGCTGTGCGACGAGCTCGTCCTCGCCCTCGGGGTGCTCGACCGAGGCGCCGGGGTTCGGGAACCGGATGGCCAGCTGCTGGGTCAGGGCGTCGCCGGTGGTGCAGCCGTCGGAGAGTGCGCCCATGTTGGCCATGAAGAGTTCCGGGAAGTCGGTGTCGGCATCGTCGCGCTTGCTCACCACGGCGGCATCGGCGGCGGCTGCGCGGCGGCCCGCGGCGCCCGCGCGCTTCCCGCCCTTCATCTGTTTTGTGGCGGCCGCGACGACGGTGATGGGGGCGCAGTTCATGTAGAACTCGGGCTGGCCGCCGATGCGGTTGAGCCAGGTCCAGGCGAAGGTGTAGTCGCCGGGGGGTATGGCCTGCGGGATGGCGAAGCCGTAGACGTCGACGTTGGGGCCGTCGAGGTTGCCGCGCTGGTTGCGCGCGGGGCAGCCGCCCTCGATGCTGTGGATGACCATCCAGCGCGAGTCGGGCGTCGGCTGGAGGTCGCGCGTGAGGCTCAGCTGGCAGCTCCCGCCGCCGTGCACGGCCGCGCCGCTGAACGAGAGCACCTGCGGCTCGCCAACGGCCATGACGGTGCGGTTGCCGTCGACCTCGAGGGTCTGGCCCGCAAGCTTCTTGCACGGGAAGTTGGAGCCGTCGGGATCGATGGGGTTGCTGGCGCCGTAGTCGGGGAACTTGAACGGCCGCGGGTTCTCGAGCACGACGTGGGCGTGAGACACGGCGGAGGCGGCGACCAGCGCCGCGACCGCGGGGGCTGATGGGAAACGCATGACGACGAAGAGGAAAAAGAGAACGTGATGAAGGGCTCGTAGGAAACCGGCTGTGCGAGGTAAAGAAAGGACAAGGAACGGAGTAACCGCTTCAGTTTTCCATCGGCAGCAGCAGTGAGGGCTGTAGAATTGCCCGATGCCAAGGTGAACGAGCGTGCGTCTTGGGATAATATACCTGAGTTGAACGCCACGTGATGCCTTGAATGATGCGCGAGAACGAGAATACAAGGGGGTTGTTCGTTGGTGCGAGGCAGCCAAAGAGAGTGTGAAGGACAAAGACCAGCTTTGACAAGGTACTGCTACTGATCGCTCTGGTGATCGCTGTAGTAATGAAGGAATGGTGGTAAATCGTGATGAGTGAAGGTGAGCCTCTTTTAGAGAACCACGAGCTGTATAAAAGGAGCGAGTATCGCTTAAGGCATGCGCGTATCTGAACCGAGACTCAGAGAGGCGTGCACGCATAGATTCTAATTAATTATGACCAGAAGCGGTATGCGAGTAACAGTGTAGCGGACAAGGCCATGTCAAGAGCGTGTGAGGCTTGTTCCAGCGCAACCCTGTTTGCCCCCAAGGGAGGTACTATTATTCTACCAATAGCATGTTGGTCAGAGATGATGCTGTTGATCCAACCCAAGCTCAGCATGATTCACAGGTATTTCAGTGAAAATACACACGGCATAGCGCACGAATAATCAGGAGAAAAGAATCAACTGCATTTTACATACCCCACCCGCTTCCTGGCGCGGCTAACAAATATGTAAAGATCTCGGCGTTGGGGCGCGAGCTTTCTCGGCCAATCATCCTCGACTGTCTCACTGTTTCCGGGATAATGGAATCTGGGGTAAGGAGTGCCAATCGACCAAACATGCAGGTCGACCCCCCCCTGACACGAAATATCGAAAGCCTTAGGGTGCAGCCCGAACGCGGGCCGTCCCCTCAGGTACCTCTGCTAGTTATTCACATGCAGTCAAACAAAATGTATCCGTATCTTCACCGGATATAGCAGGTTGATTCGCTTTTTATCATTCGAATTGGTGCGTTGTTCGGGCCAATCCTACTGCTCCAATCATAGGCATAAGTGATCTTGGAGCTATTAATAACGATTGTCTGCACCAACGCATGTTTTAAGCTGGGCCCGTCCTACCTGTTCCAGAATGCGCTGTTACACAGCACTCCTGTGGTGGCTCCCGGGTAGACCACCAGCATTCGAACCTTCGTTGACCCCTCATTGCGGCATTCATTCACCCAGGTCACAGCCGAGAGCAGCTATAGTTCCGTTTGCCTCGTGGCAGCCCATCTCCACATACTTAGGATCATGCGATCTCTCGGCTTTTCCTCGCAGAGGTTGCTCGAAGAAGTGATTACATGCCAAGGTACCCCTGGCGAAAAGCTATTCATGGTAAGTCTGTATCCGCTGTGGGAAGGCCCTGTATGCGAAATGAAACTCACCTCCAGGTATCAGGGCCGCAGCGCCCATGACCGCGGTGATGGGCCGCAAGTCCGGTCCGCCCTCGCCGAGGGCGGACATCCAAGCAGCGGCCACGACATCCGCGCCCGAGACGAGAGAGTCGTCGTCGCCGCCGTAGCACTTGATGCCGAGGCAGGCCCCAAAGTCTCTGAACGCGAGGCGTCTGCGGCGGCGGTCGGCGGTCACCGTGTCTATCGTCGAGTTCGGGAGGAACCTCCTTCTGGAGAGGTCCAGGCCGTCGGCCGCCAGCTCCCTCGACCAGGCGGCATCCCTCTCGAGATGGCTGACCCAGAGGCTCATGCCGAGGTCGAGGGGGTCGTGGGAGGACCGCAGCGGACGGGAGCGGTCCACCATGCGCCGGTACTGCTCGATCTCCGACTGCAGCGGCGCGGGCTTCTCGGCAGGTCTCTGGTCGTGTTGCTGCATTCGCGCCGTCTCCTGCAGGATCCGGAACACGACCATGCCGGTGACGTCGTCGAGGTGGCCCTTGCTGGTGACGAGCACGCGGCGCATATCCGCGGAGATCTTCCACACCATGGTGGTCTCGGTCACGGCCTCTGTCGCCACGGCGCGCCCTCTTTCTCTTCCCGGCACCGGCATCGGCACCGCGAAGACGAAGCGTGGGTGGATCGCCTCGGCGAGCTGGATGGCGAGGTCGTTGTATCGCGCCTCCCCGGTCGCGAGCGAGAGGCGGTTGAGGGCGAACATCCAGAGGGTCAGGTAGTGGTGGTACTGGCCGTCGCCGTCGGGGCCGGACGCATCCATCTTGCCAATCCTGAGGCCGCCCCCCAGCGGCCGCTCCTCGGTCGCGCCGGGGTGGCGCGCGGAGCCGTCCCTCGTGCGGCCGAGCACGTCGTGGACGGTCTGTACCAGCCGCCTCGCGAGCCCGAGGTAGAGGGTCGACGGGCCCTTCTCCCTCGACAGCGTGATGAAGTTCACGACGCCGAAGGCGTCGGTCCACAGGTATCGTCCCCTGTGGCCTCCGGCGCCGGGGTTCTCGGGCGGGCTCCACTCGGAGACGCGCTCTGTTGGTTGTTGGTCAGTCAACGGTACTTCGGTGAGTATCATCTACTTATAGGACCGAGGTGGGCCCATGGTGGTGAGTCTAGACGCATACCCGGGCTGATACTGTCAAAAGGCCCGTAGACGGCCTTCATCGCATCTTCGAACTGCTCTAGCTTGCTACTGTGCGAATCCATCTTCACGGAGCTAAACCTTATGCATGCGAAGCGTTGCTGGTTGCATCGGAGAGTCGATAGTGTCAGGGTCCGCGGGCGGCAATGAGCCCAGCGGCGCATGTGTCGGTCCTGAGACTCGGCTGTCACTAACGGGCCACAAAGTGCGACGTCGTAAAGACAGCGGCCGACGAATAGGCCACTACCTTTTATTAAGGATGCTCGTCAATGGCAGGTTGGAATGCTCTGTAGGTCAATAATGAAGAGTGTGGTGGGTGATGAAAAGGGTTGCGGATGACGTAAGGTTTACTTAGGAATGAGTGTGGTTCACATTAGACCTATACCCAGGTAGGCAATTACCCAAATAGGTAAGTACTCAGTCAGCCACCAAGAAATTGTCTATAATGGGGGTTCGGCCTCGTCACGGGATGCTTCGAAAACCACAACGTGCAGCGGTGACGTGTTGTCGAATTGATATGACTGTAGGCCGAAAACTCGGAGGAGTTTATATCTCATTAGTAGGACATGCCCAACAGCAGCTAACATTTGCGCAGGCCAGATCCCGAGTCCGAGTCCATTTCTAAGGTCCCCCGTCCGGACGCCAAACAAGCCTGAGAAAGCGGATCATTATTATAAGCAGAGACACATCTTCCCTCTCCCACACACAAAGACAAAACCTCCACCCCATAAATTTATTACAGGGTCTTGACGGCCCTAAAGAACGGGTTCGCGAGCAGCTTCTCGTCGGCCTGGACGAGCTCGCGCATCTTGGCGACCATCTGCTCCTTCGTCATGGGTTCGGCGCCCCCCTGACCACCCTTAACCTCGTCCTTCCACCGGACGAGGACCTCCTTGAGGCGGGCGCTGCCCTCCTCGACGTCCTGCTTGCTGTACTGCGTGGCAGTCCCTGGCTCCTCGTGCTTGGACGTGAAATCCTCGAGTTCGTCGGCCTTGCGCTTGGCCATGCGCACTACCTTGTCGGGGAACCGCACGAGCTCCGCGACATGGATGCCGAAGGACTGGTCGCAGACGCCGGGCTCGACCTTGTACAGCAGTGTCACCTCGCGCTTGTCGTCTCCTCTGTTGTTGCCGTCCTTCCCCCTATTACCGGAAGAAGAACCCGAGATGTGCGCCGTGACGTGCAGGTTGCGCACGCGCGGGTGCTGGTCCGCGAGGGCCGTGAGCTCGTGGAAGTGCGTGGCGAAGAGGGCGGCGCAGCCGATCTCCTTGACGATGTGCTCCGAGATGGCCCAGGCGAGGCCGAAGCCGTCGTACGTCGACGGGCCGCGGCCGAGCTCGTCGATGATGATCAGCGACTCGGCCGTCGCCGACTTGAGGATGTTGGCCGTCTCCAGCATCTCGGCCATGAAGGTCGAGACGCCCTTGAGCTGCGAGTCCGACGCGCCCACGCGCGCGAGCACCGCGTCGAAGATGGTGAGCTCCGCCTCGGAGCAGGGGACGAAACACCCAACCTGCGCCATCAGGGCGATCACCCCGATCTGCCGGATGTACGTCGACTTGCCGCCCATGTTCGGTCCCGTGATGATCAGGAAAGAGGACTCGTCGCGCACCAGCTCCACGTCGTTCGTGATGAACTGGATGTCGTCCTGCATCTCCATGCATGGGTGGCGAGCTTCCCTGAGGATGGTCGAGCCCTCGCCCCGTGGATGTATCTTCGGACGAACGTAAGATGTGGGGGCGTGGACGGAACAGTGGGCAAAGGCGACGATAACGTCGAGATGCGCAAGGACGCCTGCGAGCTGCTCCAGGACCGGGCAGTAAGAGGCTGCGACACCGACGACTTCGTTAACCAGGCTGCTCTGGGTTCTGTTATACGTCTGAGACAGCTGGTCAAATTCGCGCCGGTAGGCCTGCAACGTCTTGGTCGTGAAGTAGACGCCGTTCTTCTGCGTCGAGCATTCTTGATACTTGGAGCTGTTCCGAATACAGCCTGCTTCCGTTCGCGTCAAGCGCATACACCAGCCGTGAACTTTATGGTTCTCAAGGAAGATCTTCTTGTCCTTTTCCTGGTTCAGGTCATCAGCAGCGTTGCGGAACTCCCGGTCCATGTCGTTCCTGAGCTTGTCCAGCTTCCTCCTTACAACCCGTAACCCGTCGTCGAATTCCGGCTTGATAATAAACTCATGGTTATCGAGAGCATCCAGGTCCACCGTGGTCTCAACCATTTCCGCTAATTTGCCTAAGCTGTCCGAAAGCTCCCTGAGTTTGTTGGTGTAGGCTTCGTCGAGTGGGTCCTTGTAGGCCTCGTCCATCACGCCCTCCAAGGTACCCAGAAAGCCGGGTAATCGAATCACGACCTGATATGCTCTAACGACGTCTTCCAGGTTTGCCTTCTTCCGTTGGAATCGCTTCGCTAGACGGTAGAGATCTGGCACTGATTTTAGATGTTCCTCTTGCATGGTCTGACGTAGCTCCGTGTCGTTGACGAAGGCTTCCACCAGCTGCTGCCGCTTCTCGATCTCTTCTTTGCTCATAAGCGGTTGCTTCAGCCATTGGGACAGTAGCCTGCTCCCAACCGGTGTCCTGCAGTGATTAAGTAGGCCGTAGAGACTCATCGTCCTAGCGCCGTCTCTCGCGCCCGGCATGAGATTGAGCGCTTTCAGTGCGGCGGCATCTAGTTTCATGAACTGCGACAAATCGTGCTGGTACAACTGGTATTGGCCAAAATTGGATGGATCTTGCAATATGCTGAGGTACTTGATCAACGCCGCTGCTGAGCCCATGGCTAACTTGAGATCAGTCTGGGGCAAGAGAGTGGCAGATCGTTCGTCTTTGAGGATGCGGGCGAGATCCTGTTCGATATCCTTGGTGCCAAAGTCCCCAGCCGGCCTTTCCGATATGGCAACTCCGCAGTTGTCGATGATCTGTCGAAGCTTGGCTAGCTCGGGGTCTTTGTCCTTCTCAGCCCTATCGTATTGGACTAGACACTCCTTGACGCCGAGTTGGATGAGCAGAGCCTCGAAGTTAGAGTACTGGTCATTGTCAAGAAACTCGCTGACGCCGAGCTCCCTCACGCTCGCGTCGGCAAAGCAGACCCCAACAGTCCTGCCCTCGGAAGCCTTCATTGAGATCTTGACAGCCAGTATCATAGGGGCCGAGTCGACCTGGCCACCCAGCTCGTCTTCAACGTCTTGCAGGTTACCCGGCGATGCCTGCTTCACGATCTTCCAGTTCATGCGACCACCGCTACTCGCGTATATCTCGACTCGCTTTCCGAGCTTGAAGAGGGCTTCCCGCAGGAATTGTCGGAATACCGTGACGGTCATGGTCACGGATGGCAAACCGCTAGCATCATTTCTACCAAGCTGACGCACTACCGAAGTCGTCTTATACACCTGCACGGAGTGGTTAGTGATCAGGGATAATACATGGAACGAACGAGATCCGATCCGACACTTACAGTTCGCGCAATGAAGTTGGCATCTTCTCCATGGGCGGTGTACCAATCTCCCCGGTCAAATATCCGTACAGTCTCTCCGTCCACAGCAGGGAGGGATTTGAAGAAACGGATGAAGCCGTGCTCATCGTCGACCTTCAACTCTGGCCGGGACGACGACATGTTGAATAGCTCCTATAGATGGTAAAAGGACGTTCCGAACAAGAAAAGGGCAGAATAATTCTATCGCATATACAGAGACCCGGGGCTAGTCATCCAGTCCTCGTCAATGGGGCAGATGTTAACTGATAAGGGAGGAGTGGGTAGACAATATGTTACATTAAATTTGGGACCCGGCGATATCGTGACGCTTAAGAACGGGACCGTTGATGGAGAAGTCGCGTCCCCTTATCGGTAGAACGATAAAGTAGACGTGCTGGGAGACGCGACTTGACGCGCTAAAAGTTTAATAGGCGGGCAATAGGCGGGCAATAGGCGGGCCCCTTAGCGCTAATCTTGACCGCCCAACATTAATTTTCTGCCGAGCTGCTTAGCTCAGCAGCGTTTCGTCACTCTTCCGAATACCTCAGCACTAGCCGGTCGAGCTTTCAATTGAGAGTTATTTACCCCACTAAGATTTGAAAGCTTTCGATGTTCAGTTATACGAAAGTCTAATTTGGGCCTTGTCTCTCCCTGGCACAGTACGGTACGGTAGGAGTAGGAAATTCCAATTGGAGTCGCAAGAAATGGATGAGCCGTCTACGACTAACCGGTTGAAGACGGTAGCTGCCGAAAAAGCAGAAGTCGAAGCTCAGAGCCCAGAAGGCCATAAGAGCGCCACCGGTAGAACTCCGCGCGAGATTAGCGGGGTGAAGCGCCCGGCCGAAGATGAAGATGTGGATGGCGCTAGAGGTGAGGCCAACGGCGGCGGTGCTGACACCACGACTGAGACGCCCGCCGCCCTATCTAAGAACCAGCAGAAAAAGCTGAAGCGACAGAAGAGATGGGAGGAGAAGAAGCTGCAGATGAAGGAAAAGCGGAAGGAGAAGCGCCACGACAGGAAGGAGCGCAAGAAGCTCGAGAGGGAGGCCGAGATCGCCGCCGCCGCCGCCGAGGGGAGGGAACCCGCCCTGGGCCAGCCCCCCAAGAGGGATCCGGGCAAGCGTGCACAGGTGCCCGTGTCGGTCATTATCGACTGCCAGTTCGAGAAGTACATGATGGAAAAGGAGCTCGTATCCCTTTGCAGCCAGGTTACCAGATGCTACTCCGAGAACAAGAATTCCCAATTCCCCGTCCACCTCTTCGTCAGCTCCTACGGCGGCGCCATGAAGGCGAGATACGAGACTGCCCTGGAAAACCAGCACCAGCACTGGAAAGGCATCCGTTTTAGGGAAGGGGACTTCATGGAGGTTTCTAAAGAAGCGAAAGAGCTTATGGCTAGTCCACAGGGAGGGAAGACGACCGAGCTACTCGAAAAGGGCCGGGACTCTAGCTTGACTTTTGTCGTACCTGTCCAGGACGGCAGGAAACCCAAGAAATCTACACCCATAGTTGAAACCGAAGCGGAAGGCGTCGACAAGTCCGTCGTCTACCTCACGGCCGACTCGCCCTACACGCTCAACTACCTCGAGCCGAACACCTGCTATGTCATCGGCGGCATCATCGACAAGAACCGGGAGAAGGGGCTCTGCTACAAGATCGCCCGGGAGAGGAATGTCAGGACCGCGAAGCTCCCCATCGGCGAGTTCATGGTCATGCAGAGCCGCCACATACTGGCCACGAACCACGTCATGGACATCATGCTCAAGTACCTCGAGTTGGGGAACTGGGCCGACGCTTTCATGAGGGTCATCCCCACGAGGAAGGGCGGGAAGCTGAAAGAGGACGACGACGCGACCACCGAAGCGGATCAGGCGGAGGGCCGCGAGGAAAACAATGCCGAAAATGGCGGGGCAGGAGCCGGAACGGAGCCGAGGAAGCGAGAAGACGTAGAGATGGTGAATGGAGATGCCGCCCAAAGAAGCCGGGCGCCGGTCGGCACTGTGGAATCAGAAGGTCTCAACGCCCAGCAACCCGAAGTAGGAGCAGTCAATGCGGATGAGGGGTTGCAGAAGAACGTGCTCGGTCAAAAGGAATGGGCGGCGCCGCCAGTTGAGCAGGAGGGAATCCAAGACCCTGTTGGGACAGTCGCGGGATCATGAGACGTCGATTTTGTGAGGTTCCGCGCAGATTCCTGATCCTAAACACCATCCCCGAGCTGTCGACGACACCCAGAGGCTTTCGCATAGATTGTGCCATATAGAAGGAAGGGAAGATAGAAGATGCCCTAGAACAACGAACCTAGCCTTCGCCTAGCATTGCCCCCCTAAGATCATTATCGGTAATCCCGCTGGTTTAAAATAGCAAAGGTCGTAGGATAGGGGTATCTCTATTAATTATTAAAAGTTCTCAGCACCGCGAAACAAGCTTATTCCGGACGACTCACAGAGTATAGGGAACTTTTAAGCATCATTTTGTAAAAACTAATTTTAATTAAAACAGTGTTATTTTCTATATCTTTTATAACTTAATTATCCGATTATAGTAACCTTAATAATAATAAAGCAGCTATTGAATTTCAACATGATATATACAGTTATATTAACGTATTACAGCAGCGAATCGGCTATAAAAGCAAGTCGGCTGCTTATTATATAACTTTTTTCACATCTAGTATAATATTTATAACTTTAAGAAAACGTTATAAATTTTGATATAATTTTGAATATACATTTGACAATTTAATTTTTAAATATCTAAAGATTTACGATCAAATTTAGTCGGTTTTGGAATTTATATAAATTTATTTTAACTTATTAAATATTTTGCTTAAGTTTTAAGTAAAACGCTTAACAGTTTTTGAATATTTTGTAATATTTTACAAGGTTATTTACAAAAATACTTTAAATATAAAACAATTTATTTTTAATTTATTAAATAATTTCGTTTAAATAATATTTAAAAAGTGAATTATAATAATAAGTTAAATTATATATATTTTTTATTTTCGAAAATATATAGCTTAATTTAATCAATTTTATTTATTAAATATTACTTTATTTTAAAAAAGATTTAAAAATTTAAAATATTATTAAATATTTCGGAATTTTAAAAATTAATTTAATATTTTAAAAAATATTATATAATATATATTTTTTAATATATAATTAAATAATTAAATAATTATATAAGGTTTTCGAATTCGGTAATAAATTTAATATATATATTAATATTATTTTAATTTATATATTAAAATAAATTAAAAATAATTTTTTATAATAATTGAAATTAATATTAAAATAATTACATATAATATAATAAATATTATTATAAAATATAATATATATATATATAATTATATAAAAATTATAAAATTAAAATATTAATTTTATAAATATTATGTATAAAATAAAAATATTATTTTTAATAAAATATTATTATATAATTTATTATGAAATATATAAAATAATTTCGAATATTTTATTTTATTAAAATTATTTTTTTAATTATAATAATTTAAATAAAAGTTAATAATAAATATTTTAATTATTTAAAATTATTAATAATTTAATATATATTTAAATTAATATTTATATAATTAATAAATTAAAAATATATTAAAAATATAAATATATATTATTATATTAATAATATTAAAATAAAATTATATTATATAAAAATAAAATTTATTATAATTTTATATTTAATTTATATATTAAATTATAAAATAATAATATTATATTAAATATAATTTAATTAATATAATTAATATAAAATTAAAAAAATAAAAAGAAATTTATTATTTTATTTAAAATTTTATATAATTTAATTTAAATTTTTTTAAATAATATATATCTTATTATAAAATATAAAAAATAAATATTAATTAAATATAATTTATTTTTTTATATAATATAAATAATTTTATTTAAATTATGTATATTATTATTTTATAATATATTTTTAATTTTAATTTTTAAATTATAAAATTTATAATAATTAAAATATTTTATTAAATATAATTTTATATATTTATATTAATAAAATTATTTAAATTAAAAAATATTATATATTAAATTTTAATTTAATTAAATAAAATAATATTAAATTTAATAAAATATTTTAATATATATATATAATATATTTTATAAAATTATATATATTTAAAATTTTAATTAAATTTAATATTTTATATTTAAAAATATATTATATTTTAAATTAAATTATATTAAATATAAATTTGATAAAAATAAATATATTTAAAATTATAAAATAATAAAAAATTTATTTAAAAATATATAATATATATAATTTAATATAAATTAATTTATAAATATATTAATTTATATTTTATATAAATATTAATAATAATTAAATATAAAAATAAAAATAATATTTAAAATTTAATTTGTAAATTATATATAAATTAATAATATAAAATAATTATATTTTAATAAAATATATAATTATAATATTTAAATAAATATATAATATATAATAATTTATATATATAATATTATTATTTATATTTTAATATATTATAATTTATTTAAAATATTATTATGAATAATATGAATTATATATTTATATTATTTTATTTTTTAATAATTTAAATTTTATAATTATAATATATTATTTATAAATTTTTAATATATTTTAAATTTAAAACATATTATTAAAAATAAAATATAAAATTAAATATATTAAGAATTTATATATTAATAAATATTATAATTATATTATATTATTATATAAAATAATAATATAAAATTATATATTTATTATAATTATAATTATAATTTATATATATATAATATATATGTAAATATAAATATATAAAATATTATTTAAATTATTATAATATAAATATAAATAATATAATATTATATTAATTTAAAATTAATTTATTAAATAATAAATAAAAATTATATTTTTATAATAATAATAATATTTATATTATTATAATTAAATTATAAAAATATAAATATATTTAAAGAATTTATTAATTATAATATATTTTATTTTATTATTTAAAAAGAATATAAAATATAATATATATATAATAATATTTAAATAAATAATAAATTTATAAATATTATATAAATAAAAAATAATTTTTTAAATTTAAAAATATTATAATTTTTATTATTTTAAAAATAAATAAAAATCATATTAAATATTAAAATAAATATATATATATATATATATATATTATTTTATTTATATATTATTTATTATATAAATTTTTAATTATTTAATATATTTATAAAATATATTAATTTTAATATTATTAAAAAATATTATATATTTTATATAAAAATTAATTATATATTTTTTAATTATTATTATTAAATAAAATAATTATTATAAAAATAAATATATAAAATATAATAAATATAATTATTTTTATATTTTAATATATATTTTTAAAAAAAGTTATAATTATATTTTAAAATATATATAAATTATTATATATATAATTTAAATATATAATTAAATAAACTTTTTTTTAATTTCTTTATTAATAATAAATTTATTATTAAATAAATAAATATAATATATTTATTTAAATTAAATAAAAAGGTTTATTACTAAATATTATATTTTTAATTTTTTTAATTAAATTCTTTATAATAATTATTTTAAATTCTTATTTAATTAATTAATTATTATTATTATTTTATAATTATGAAAACTTATATTTCTTTAATAAAAATAATTTTTTTAAAAAAATATATTTTTAATTTTTTATAATTTATTAAAAATATTATTTATTTTATAAAAATAATTTTTTTTCGTAAATTAATAATTTTATATCAAAATATTATATTATTTTTTATTAGAACATTAGTAAATTTAATTATTTTTATTAATTAATAATTTTTTAAAGATTTTTGGAAATAAAAAAATAAGAAAATAAATAAAAATAAATAGCGAAATAATTGGTGTAAATATAATTAAAACTTTTAATTAAAAAAGGACGTATTTGGGATTAAATAAAATAAGTTCCGTTTTTGCAAATTTGTATTTAATATTATTTGTTATTATTGTAATTTTGAACGTATCGTAAAAGCCGGCAATAAAACCTTTTTTAGCGATATAAATAACGTGCTACCGTATAAGAATTTCGATATATAGCGAATAAGTACGTTGTAATATGGAAAAATAAGATATATCGAGAGGTTAAAGTCGATAAGAAAAATAGGCAGATATAGAAAACGTAATAATGTAATTATTTGGGGTAATAGGTTTCGAATTCGATCGAATAGTAATTTTCGTAACCGTCGAAAATAAAAAAACGTTTCGAAATTTTGGTATACGTTTTAATGTGTTTTTGGAAATATTTAATCCATTTTATATTTATTTTATTTATTATCCAGCCGTTTTTGTTTATAGCAAAATTATGGGCGAGTAAAAATAAGTTATTGGCAAATTAGCGAAAAAAAATAGTTTTTTCTAGTAAGAATAATAAATAAAGGTAAAGCTTAACTTTAAATATTAACGCCATATATTATTATGGAATGTTTTCGATTTTTTTAGTTAAATTTATTTAGGTAATTTACGTTTTTCAACATTAATAATAATTATATTTAGTATTGTAAAATGCTTTATTAAAAATCCTGTTTCGTTAAAGTTATAAATATTTTTTTGCGATACCGTATTTTGCGATTATAGTCCAATTAAACTTAAATTATTTCCGAAAAGTTTTTGGATTTTCGTATAAAACGTTTTAGCAATTCATCGGTTAATTTAAATACGGTTTAAGTTTTTTTTATTATTTAATAAAGTTAAATACTTAGTTAACCCCAATACGTATCGTAACGCGTTATTCAAGTAGCAAATTCGCCATATTTTTAACGTACTAAAGCCGGATAAAAAACGTTCGCGCATTTAAGTTGAGAACATTTTCGATAATCGATTTTTTTTCGATTGGCGTTAATTTTTATAAAGCAGGAATAATATCGGCTCGGGCGCGTATACCATTATATCGCATCTTTAGGATAAAATATAAGATAATTTAAATAAAATTAAGTTTTTTATAATTAATTTCCGGGTTATTTTTCTCACTTTAAATAGCTATGTTTATTTTCGATTTCTTTGTAAGCCGCGTTATATCGTGGTTATTAGAAAATAAGTAATTGAAGTCGAATAATAAAATTGTTAAAAGAAAATATCTAGCTTATATATGTGTCCAGCTTACATATATAGTATGTTATAATAAATTAATTTATGCTCTTATTTTTAAAATATTTATATAATTTTGTATTATGAAAATATTTATTCGAAAATATATATATTATTATTTAAATATTTTAATATACAAAATTAAAAACTCTTATAAAATATATATAAAGTAAATAATATATGATTCAACATTATAAAGTATTAACACTTTATAAAATTTATAAAGTTTTATAAATATATTTATAACAATTTTTAAAATATTCAAATTTTAATTAATAATAAATACTATTATATTAAAATATATTATAAGTTATTTAATTATTTAAAAATATTAATAAAATATACTATAATTTCTTAATTTATAAACAAAATAGTTATATAAGTATTACGGTTTTTTATATTTAACTTTTTGATTACCTTACTTTATTTATATTTTTTTAATATAATAATATATTTAGGCTTTATGTTCAAATACAATTAAACCTTACCTCAGCTAACTCAGGCCTCCCTAGCTCGTTTTCCCAATTTCTTCAAAGTCACTTAAATACCGCTTTACAACGCTAAATATTAACTAATCAAATCCCAAATCCCCGTAACGAATTAACGAAGCTTAAGTTGTAATTATATAAAAACGGCTTTATTTAATATATTTGTTTTTTCAAAAAAAACAAAAATCAGTAATAACTTAATAATAAAACGTTTTTTTATCAATATATATATATATATATCGTTATTTCTGCTATAACTTATTATTAATATTATTCTGGTTTTAATCAGGACCTATTTACCATTCTTAAACCGTAACGCATACAATAATTACAGCCCGAACCCGTTATGTTATTATCTCCCTTTTTAAAATACGATAAATCCGAATTTTCTCAATTTTACCGGGCTACGCCTTTAGAACAGAATATACGTACGTATACCTTAAATTTCTGGTATTAATATAAAAAAACTAACATAACGTTTAAATATTTTATTCGTAATTAGGTTCTTTACGACAATTTAGGCCGAATTATTAGTTCGACCGCTTAAATTAACCGATTAATTAATATTTAAAAGGAAAAGTAAATCCGTAAAAAGTTGTTAATATAGGAAAATTAATAAGAATTTTTAATTCCGGCTAATTAAAACCCCGTTATATGCAAATATTATAATATATTATACGGGGAATTTATAAATTTTGCAAAAAAGCCTGGATTTCGTCGCCTGCCAAAAAAAGTATTATTGGAAATTAAAATAATTTAAATTATTTTAAAAAAAAGTTAATACTTTATAAAAACGTTTTTTTAATTAATTTAAACTTCTAAATTAAGTAATTATATATTTTAGGAAAAAATAATAATTATATAATATAAAACGAAAAACGAAATGGTTTTATAATAATAATAATCCAAATATTTTTATATTTATTTTTTTATAATCTTAGTTATTATGATTAAAATAATTTCTAAAATTAATAACAATTATTTGCCTTATTTTTTAAGGAGACTTTTATTATTTTCGGGTTTATTACGGGATAATATTAATATATTAAAAAGGTTGCATATTTGCGAAAGTTATTATACGTTAAGTAAAGATATAATTCGGTTAACGGAAAAAATTAAAATAATTATATTAATTCTTTTATAATTATATAATTTTAATTATGATAAATTACGTTTTATAATTAAATATAATAAAATAATATTATATTTTAATATACTAATTTTAATATTTAAAATTATGTTCGTAATATAACGTTTCGATATAATGCTGTTATACGAAATATTATTATTATTTTTATCCATTATGATAACCGTATCCTAAAAGGAAAATTAAAACAATTTATATTCCGGTCTAATTAATATTATAAAATAAAATAATTTTATAAAACGTTATAATAATATTTAATATCGTTTAATATTTTTTACTAATTCGTAATTAATATTATCCCGATTTTGTTTTTTATTTTTATTAATATATTTTATAAACGTAATAAATAGAAATTTACCGATTTTCCATAATTAAAATGTATTCTATATAATAAATGCTATTCGATTTCGTTAAATATAATTAACGAAAATAAAGGTATTATCAAAAATATTTATAACGTTTATCAAAAGCTTTTTTAAAAAATATATAAATTTAAAAAAAATAGTTTTATCGGATTTCGGACTATTTTTATCTTATTTATAAAAATCAGAAAACAATTAGTTATATTCCGAAAATATAGGCTAATTAAGTCGAAATAACCGATTTATACGATAAAAAATAATAGCTTTTTTTTATTCCTATTTTATTATATATATAAATAAATTTTTTACTTATATTTATACGTATTTATTGGCCCGATAATTTAACCGGGATATATAAAACATAAATAATTTTAAAAATAAATTATTAATTTTTAAATAAAATAATGTAATTATATTAAAAATTGCCGAAATTTTACTTTTTCGAACCTTTTTTTCTTTATATATATAATATTCTTATATTCGTATCATTTTTATAAGAATTACATATCCGATATATACTATTTGTAATAAAAATATTTAACGTATATAAAATTTTCCGGAATACCTTAATTAAAACTTTTTTTCGAAAACCGAACTTATTAAGTTTATAAAATATGTATATTTTTGGTTAACCGTTACCGAATTTAAATTTATCGCGTATAAGGTAATTTTTAAATATTTTGGTCGCGCCGGATAAATAAAGAAAATATGACGGGATCCTAATTAGGACGCGTTAATAAATAAAGATCTTTTTAACGAAAAGTTTCTATTATTATTTGCTGATAATATATTACTTAATAACATAAATTATTTAACGCATAATTTATAAATATTTTATTTTTTAATTTGGAAATATAATTTATTTATATTAATTTTTAAATAACGCGGTCCTAATCGAAAAGTACCGAATAAAACCTTTTTATCGGATAATTACGGAACCGGAAATATTTTTAATACGGCCGATATTTTTTAAGGCGATAATTTTTTTAACCTTATTAAAAATAATAATTAATTATTAATCGATACCGTTTTTATCGATAAAAAATTTCGAAATTATTATCGTTTTTTAAAAAAGCCCAGATTTATTTATATTTTTTATATGCCATATAATATAATAACGTTAATTGTATTAGGCGGCTAATACCGATATTATTATTTTTTTATGGGGCCGGTTAATTTAATTATAGCAAAAAAATATTTTACTTTAATTAGATATTACGTTTTGTAATATCAAATCAAATATTTATTAATTCGATTTTAATATTAAATCTGGTTTCGACAAAATTTAAGGAAAAAATATAGAAAATATTTGATCGAAAAGGCGAATATTATAATCTGTAATTTGTTAACGAATTTCGCCGGTCGAAAAATAATATATATAATATTAATATTATTTTTTTTTCGAAATTCGTTTTTAATTAGGTACCGTATATCCTTATAATGCGAATTCCATGCCCGTTATATTTTTTTGCGAAATAAACGTTACGTTATTCGAGATTTTCGTAATAAAATCTTTAAACGCTTTTATTTTTTGTTTCGGAATTTCTGGCTTATTAAAAGATATCCGTTTCGGACTTAAAGGGACGGTTAAAATTCTGAAAATATTTTGGCCGCCGGCCGTAAAAATATAAAAACTAAATTTATTAATTTTAATAATACCGTACCTATTATTAATAACGTAAGTAAACTTAATTAGCTAAATACGGCAAAAAAACGAAAATTAACTTATAAATAACTTTAATGCAATTATCCGAAAAACTTTTAATACCGAATTTGTTAGGGATAATTTGGTTCCGGATAACCGTAATATCTTGCATACGAAGAAAAATTATAATCCCATAACGCAAATTGTTGATAACTTAATTAATAATTTTAATTAAGGCGGTTCGTTATCGTCGTTATTTTCGTCGGATAAGTAAAATAAGAATTTATTAAACGAAAACGAACCGTTAATATAATTTTTATTTTTTTATTATTTTATACCTTTTTATAAGTAATAAGGTATTTATATTATAATTTTAATATTAGTATAATTTTGTTATTTACGTACTTTTAATTAATTAATTTCGGGATTGTTTTATATATTACTGTAATTATTTAATTATTATATTAACGTAATTTATTCGTTTCCGGTAATAAAACCGCCGACAAAAAAATAATATTTTACGATATGCTACGTAACATAATTATTAACGAAATTAATATAAGTAATTAAATTTATAATTTACATAATCTTAATTAATTATATTCCGTTTAAACGTTTTGTTTTTTGTAAAGTAATATAAAAATATCGTATTATTTATAATTAAATATAATACATAATTTCGGGTGAATTCGTATATCCCGTTTATAATTAATTTATTAATTAATATTATTAAGTATTTTTTATAATTTCTTTTTTCCGTTTTATTTTTTTTGTATAATATTATAACCTATATATTAATAACTTTTTTGCGTTTTCGAGTTTTAAAATGTTATTCGTTTTAGGCGCAATATTTACGTTTAAATCTTTTTGGAAATCTTTATTCGGACCATATAATAATGTCAAATATTTGGGGATTACGTTTAAATATTTTTTGCCGTATTTTTATACGTAATTTATATATTTATTATTCGTATAATTTCGTATATTATAATATCCATAAAATTGTTATATAATATATATTTTTTGGCTACGCGGCTTAATTTATAAAATTAATTTTTTTTTCGTATTATTTACATAATAACCGATTTATATAATTTTCTCGTTAAATTATGAAAACCATAATTAATTAAAGATCCGTAATTAATTTAATAATTTAATAATTTATAAGGCCGGTATAATCCGTTATAACGTAAATTTTATTCTGCCGGTTATTATTACGGAAAATATCCTGAATTATATTATTAATATTTAATACTTATATAAATACCGCATTTTTCCGTTATAAAAAGTTTTTTTTGTAATATAAATTTTTTATTATATTACCGAACTTATAAATATTTAATAATTATAACATTTTCTTCATTAATATATATTTATATTAATATTAAAACGTAAGGTACTTATTTTTTTTTAATTTTTCGCCATATTAATATAGCTTTATAGCATGTACTTAATATTTGGAATCGGTTATGCATAATATGTATTTTCCGTAAGAAATGTTTTATATCTTAAGATAATCGAATATTATTTGGCTAATACGAAAATATTTTGATCAGGATTACGCTGTTGGTATTGCTTTTTCGCAAATTATTTTGGTACCGGTTCCGGCTATTTTTTGGTCCGAGATTTTATTATCCGTTTTTAAGGTTATTTTTTGGAGGTAAATTGTTTTTCGGGGATATAATTAGCGAATTTAATTCCTTTGGCCGGGCGAGCCGGGTTTTTTGGGTTTGTTCGGGATATATTATCGGGAGTTATAACTGAAATTACCTTTATTATATCGGCAAGGAATTTATTTACCTTTTGTAATATTATGGAATATAAAAAGGTATATATTATAATATAGATTTTGGGTATTAAATAAAAAAATTAATTAATAATTATTATATTGTAAATAACGTAATTTTATATATTAAGGTATAAAAATATTTAAAATTATAAAATATTATAATTAAATAAATAATATTAATTATATGTTAAATAATTATAATAATTATTTATAATACATTTTTAATCGAAATAATTTTATAAATTTTATATAATTTGCATATAGTTATTAGGTTTCTTTTTTATATATTATTATTTCGTTATAAATAAAAATAATGTTAATTTCTTTATTTATATTTAATAATTTACATATTTCTAGTTATATCATTCTAAAATTTATATATATTTTAATTTTAATTATATATATTATGTTATGATATTTTATAACTTATTAATTATCCGTAAACTTTATTTATATATTATAAAGTTTTATATATTTCTTATTTATTATATTTTTTATTTTTTATTTATATTTCTCATTTTAATTAAGTTAAAAATATATCGGTAAATTTATAATATTATTAAATTTTCTAATTATAATTATTTATTTATATATATTTAATATTATGCAGTTATTATTATGGTATTATCGCTGTTTAATAAAATAAATTACGGTAATCGTATTTGGGAAATATATGGCGACTTAGCAAAAAATTAAAACGTATATAAAAATTATAATGGCGTTAAGTTAATTTTCAATATGAATTATATTAATTGCGGCGTTATTTTTCGTACCTTATTTCCTGCTATATATACTGTTTTTTCACACTTTGCTCCAGCTTATAAAATACATTTTCTTTAAGCCAAACGGTTATTTAACAAAATTTTAATATTATAAAGTTTTTATAAAGTAAATTTTATTATTATATATTAAAAAACGTAAAGTATTTACTATTATATATATATTAATATATATTTTACTTATAATAAATTCGGAATAATATTTAAATATATATTTCAGGACCTTAATTATATATATAATTTATAAAAAGTTAACAAGAAATATATTTATATATTTTAACGATTTTTAAATCTTACTTTTACTAAATGTCGAAAAAGTTATTAAATAATATATAATATTATTTATTTTTTTCCTTATATCAGAATATCATAACAAAGTTATCGATATAAATAATACGGATTATTAGATAATAAACTTTTAAAACCGCGAAACAAACGTTTTTTATATTATAAATTTAACCGGCATATATTTTTTAAAAAACCGTATAATTTGGGCCGTTAACGTTTTTCGAGAATTTATAAATTATAACTATTTGCATAATATAAATAATATTAGGAATATAGTAATTTTATGGTCCCGATTAAAAGGAATATAAAACCGCGATATATTTTGTGATATATATTATATAAATATTATTTTTATAATATTAAACGAAAATAAAATCGGTAATAATACGTAATTAGCTACCGAATAAATAATTTTATATAAAAATTGGATTTTTAAATACCGTAGCATATTCGGTATTAATATTAAGGATTTCGGCGGTTACCCGGAATATCCGATTGTTATTATATTTATATAAGATTTTGATATAAAGGAATTCTTAGAACCAACCGGGAAAAAAATAAAAGAATCCTTATAACTAACCGGGGACTTAATTACGTCGATAAAAGGAAAACGCGGCGAGGGAAAGAAAGTTAAATCCGGCCGTCGACTTTTATTAAGGGAACCAAAAAACTCTAATTCGAAAAAGAAATAATTATCAAAATTTTTAACAAAATAACGATAAAATATACGGGCGGCTTTAAAAATTATTAATTAGGACCGTACGGTGAAAAATATTAATTGTAATTGCAAAAAAACAAAGTTATAAAACGTAATTAATAAAGTTTTATTATAAATCCGGGATTTTAAATATTTCGAATTAACATTTTTAAAAAAACGAACGCCGGAATAATTATATTAATAATTAAAAAAATAAGTTTTTTAATATTGGCGAAAAATTATTTATATTATTTATTTATCTGTATAATGGATTACTTATTTTAATTATTCGACCCGAATTAAGATATTTTTTTAAAAGTTAAAAAAAATAAAAATATTTCAAAAATTAATATAACGAATTGAAAAAGAAACCCGGAAAATAAGATTTAAAAAGTTTTAATTTGGCGTCATGGATTAAGGGTTAAAAGTTAAAAGGATAATTTATTAATAATTACAATAAATTATAATTTGAATTACATAATACAAAAATTTGTTTATATTTTAATTAAAAATATTTATTATATATTTATTACTTTATATAATTAATTTAAATTAAAACGAATTAATATTTCGTATAAAATATAACGAATTAAAAATTAATAAAAATACTAAATTTATTAAATAAATGATATATTAATAATTTTAATTAATATTATATAAATATTTATAATTATTGCGTTTTACGACCGCAACGTGATGTTAAAACCGAACGCGTTTTTTATTATCGGCCTTAATTAAAATTAACGGAATTTCGTTTTTTATTTTTTAATTTAACATCGCGATTATTTTTAATCTGTTATTAATGTTATTATTTAATAGGTATTATTTATTTTTAATATGTAATATTTTAATTTCGACAAAAATTATTATTTTGATTTTTTTTCTCGATATATTATTTATAATATCGGGTTACGGATTATTACGTTTTGGCGATACCGGCGATTCCGGTAATAATATAAAAGTAAACAAATTATACAAATATGAATACGGTAACGAAAATAAGATTAGAAAATTAAAAATATTTAGAAATAATAAATTTTGCGCCGATATTACAAATAAAGGAGATAAAGTAAATTTTTAATCGGAATTACTTAATATATCGCAAATTACGCATATAAATATAGGCGTTGCTATAACCGAAATTACGACTTTAAATTACGAAAACGTATACACTATATGCCGGTTTAGTATTTAAATTATTGAGAGTATCGTAAAACCGTTAATTATTAATTTAAACCGAACAACCGTATATAATATGTTTTAATTAGAATAAAATAAAACTCAAGACGGCTTTATAATTTTTTCCGATATTTATTAAATTTATAACGTAATAATAATTTATAATTTATATACATCGGTTTACGGTATAAAAATATGGCGCCGTTATTTCCGATTAAGCAAATTCCGCCGGTTGTGAAAAATTACTTATATTTTCGGTAAAATCGAAAATATAGCTTTTTTGTATATTATATATAACGTAAAAAATAAGCTGTTTTTCAAAATAGTCTAATATTGCTATTTATCGAAACCGGGAACCGTTTTAATTAATTCGATTATATTTTAAATTAAATATAAATCTTTAATTTCGTTTAATTTATTCGGGGGTTCATTAAATAAAAACTGTTTAAATTTAATAAGAACAAATATTTATTTTTTTTTACCGCTAAACGGAAATAATTATATAAAAAATAATTCGTTTACTTATTATTTATATTAAAACTTTATTATTTCTTAAGTAACCGTTTTTATTAAACCGGTTTTTAATTATTTTTACGTAAATATTTTCGAATTTAAAAACTTAAATATATAGAAAAAATTTAACGTATATATGTTATAATAAAGTTTAGCCGGCATTAAATTATTATAATCTTTTTTAATATAATAATTTTAATTTTTTTAAACATGCGAAAATCGTTTTATGTATATATTTGCCGTTAAATAACGCGCATTATTAAAGCTTTATTTTTATTTAGTACCGTAAGTTAAAATTATTTTATTTTGGAAATTTACGGATAAGATTTTAGCCGGCTGAAAATTAAAATTAAAATTTAATAATTATTTCGTTTTAATCGAAATTATTTGCGATAAATTACGTATTGTTTTTTTTATTATCTAAGTCCGTTATGTCGCTTTTTTTATAACCTTTATATTTTTATAAATAATACGGTTTTTGGTTTACCGGGCTTAAATCGTTTTTATTATTTTAATCTTTTTTGAAATAAATAACTTAATTTTATATTTATTAAACGCTTAATAAGGTATAAATAATATAACTTATTTATAATTAAGTATATTTAATTATTTATAATTATAAGCCATTTAATTAAATTATTACTATAAATCCTTAATCGAAAAGCTTTACGGTATATCTTATTATATTATTCGATTAATATTTGAAATATTAATACTTAATTTAAACATAATAATAAATTCGATTATACGGATAAAATTATTTAATTACTTTAAGTTATTATATACGTAAATTTAATTTCCGTAAAATATTTCGAAATTATTAAACTTAATAATATTTTTATAACCTTTAATAAATACCCTTAATTTATTATAATCTTTATTAAATAATTACGGATATTTATAATTTTCGCCTTATTATAAATATAAATAAAAATTTTAATAATAAAGTGTAAGTTATTAAATTAAATTAAAAGGATATTATTTAAGAATTTAAATATATTAATTATTAAGAAATTAAAATATTTCCAATTTAAACGTTAATTTTTAAATATAAGGAAAATAATAATATCGATTTCGGGATAATTAATATTAAAACGCCGGATTTCCGCCTTATAATTATATTTAGTTAAGCCGCCAATATTATAACCTAACGGTCTTGGCTTCTTTTCAGACGGTCGGAACCACGAAAAGGTCAGTTCCGAACCAAGCCAAGACGTCACGTAACTGGCTCAAAGGTCTTAAGGCGCTAAGCACCTTAAGCCCCTTAAGCCAGCAGGAAAAGCTCAAAAGGCTTAACGGACTTAAGGGTTTAAGCCGTTTAAACACCTTAAGCCAAGGCAAAAATATATACTTTTATTATTTCCATAATTTAGATAGCTTTAATTTATAACCACTTATTAATACCAACCGTTTATAATAAGGTATTCCCGGTATTAAAAAACGTAATACGTTATTATATTTATTACTTAGATTTTTACGATATTTTTATTAATATAAATCCGTACGATTAAGGTTTAATAATTAGTTAAACTTTATAATTCGTTATACGTTCCAAATTTTTATTTAATAATACCGTCAAACTTTAAGCAATATTTAACATTATCAAAATATTGATTAACGCTTAGAAAACCTTTATTTAGCAGTTTTAGGCTCGAATTCGGAAATTGGAAAAAAAAATTCGATAACTTAAAATTACGTTACCTGCCTAACCTTTTTTCGCCTGCATAAAGCCAAAAAAACCGGAGCCTTATAATTGAAAAAATAACCTTTAAACTTTTTTAATTTAGGTACGAATTTACTTTCGCTTTTTAAACCTTAATAATATAACGGATATAGTTTTAATAATAAAAGTATACCTAATAAGAAATACAGTTAATTAATTTAAAACTATTATAAAAAACTTTTTAAAAATAAAAAAAATAAATAAGAAAAATTTTATTAACGAAATTTTTTTAACTTATATAAATTTCGAAAATAAAATACGTAATAATTTCGGCAATCCGGATAAGGAATAATTAATAACTTAATAATTCCTATAATTTCGACAAAAAAAACTTGCGTCCAAATACGCCGTAACCTTTAAAAACTTTGCAATTAAAGCAAAATAAGTAAATAACGAAACCAATATTTTTATTAATATATTTTATAAAAATTAAAATATAATATAAAAAATAAGATTATTCAGATTAAATAATTAATTACCTTAAACCGGTATATTATAAAAATAATTAAAATTAATAATTAACAATTTAACAAACGATAAGAAAAGAAAAAATAATATACCTTACGTTCGAAATATAAGTTTAATTAGGGGGAAAAAAATGCACTTTTTATTTTTTACGGAACGGCGTTAGGACCTATGAAATTCGGCGCTACCCACAAATAAGATTAAAGTCAAATTAAATGCTTTAATTATGGAAAAATGGGATATAAGGCTTACAAATATAAAAAGCTTAAGAAACCACGGTAAAATAACTGGACCCCTATATTGGAAAAATAATTTAAAAATAATTAATAAACTAATAGTAAAATTATTAACATAATCCAAACCAAATATATATTAGGTTTACGATAAAAAGTTTAACCGGAATTATTACGATAACAAATTTGACGAAAAATATAAAAAGCTAAAAGGTTAACTTAATAAATATCGTAAATATAATAAAAAACGTTATAGGGATAATTATACGAATACCGGGATTAAATAAAAGAATTTTGCCTCGGAATACTTAATCGATACTGTAAAATATATATTATATATTATTAATAACGAAAATATCCTAATTACGAAAAATAGAAATAATATATCTATATATGAACTATTCGTATATATTACGAAGGATTTAACTTTCCAAACCGTACCGGGCATAATAAAAATAATAAATAATAATATCGACAATTTCGAATCATAGCTTTAAAAGTATTTAATAATTAGCCGAAACAAAAAGTTAATTTAAAGGAAAATAATGCCTGCAAAAAACCCTTTTTATTATTATAAATAATATAATTACCAAATAGAAAAAAAGTTAATTTAGCGTACGGTAAAAAATTATTATCAGAAAATTATTACGGATTTTTATTTCGAATTAATATTTACGATAAACCCTTATAAAAAAGGTTATTAAGGAAAAAATACGTTAATTTACAGGAAATCTTTAAAATAACAGTTAAAACAATATATAATAAGATATAATCGTAAATAAAAGAAAATAATTTATTCGATAAGAAAAGAAATTATAACAATATTAAAAGGAATTAATACGGTTCGAAAAAACAATACGCCGATAATAACGATAAATATAATAACTAAATATGCTAAACGAAAAAACATAAATAAGGCTTAATAGATTTAAATAGGAATTAAAAAGATTACTTATAAAAAAGCCGCAAAATAACGAAACCCAGAGGAATTAAAAGGAATTCCCAAAAAAGGTTTTAAACGCGACGATAGGAAACGTTAACGACTTTATTACTTTAGATATACGAATCGGAAGGTACTAATATACTGCAATAATGGATTACGGAGCTCTAGGCGAGAATTATATTGCACCGGATATGGTTAATAAGCTCAAATTACCATAAAGATATAAATTAAAACCTTATATAACGACAAATACCGAAAATTAGGAATTCGCTTACGATAACGGAAAAATTATATGCCAAATTAATTATTTCGAGATTTTTATTAAAAAATAATACCAAATAATTAATTTCTATATTATTTTATTTAAAAATTACGATATAATCTTAAAATTACTATAAATACGCCAATACGAAATTTTGATTAACGGCGGAACAGGCCAGGTAAAATTTGCTTTACTTTTTATTAATAAATAAAAAAAAGAAATTAAAATCTTAATATTTGATCGATAATAACGATAAATACAGGTATAAGGATACAATAAATACCTTATTATCCAAAAAAACAAAATATAAGAAAAAAAACAAATATCAAAAAATACGATATATTATTATTATTATTAAAGCGAAATTAAAGCAATTAAATAACGATTTAAAATAAGAAAAATAATAGCCTTAAAATTCAAAAACTTTAATTAATATATTACCATAATATTATAAATATAAGCAGCTTTTCAAAAAGAAACTTAATACGAAATTACCAAAACATAATAAATAAAATCATAAAATAATCTTTAAATAAAATCTTTAACAAAGTTTTACCTTATTTATAATTTTAACAAAGACGAACTACGTACTTTTAGAAAATACCTAAAAAATTAGTTACAGAAAAAATAAATTTAACTTTCGAAATTACTATTAGAATATTTAATATTTTTCGTATTAAAAAAATAGAAAATTACGATTCGTAATTAATTATCGATAATTAAATAATATTATTATTAAAAAATCAAATATTATTACCTTTAATTACGGAAATAAAAAACCGACTTTACGGAACCAAATAATTTATAATATTCGATCATAAAAATGGATATAACTTAATTAAAATCAAAAAAGGATATAAATAAAAAATAACCTTTAGAACGAAATACGGATTATTTAAATATTTAGTTATATTAATAGGATTTACGAACGTACCAGCAACTTTTTAACGGATAATAAACTATATATTACGAAAATACCTCGATATTTTCGTTATTTGCTATCTCGACGACATTCTTATCTTTTTGGAAACAAAAAAAGCATATGCAAAATACGTTCACAAAATTCTTTGAGCTTTATAAGATGCAAAGTTACTTGTTAATGCAAAAAAAATTAATTTCATACGTAAGAAATAAAATATCTGGGAAATATTATCATCCTAGAACATATTAAAATAAACCCTAAAAAATCGTTGTAATTACAAAATAATAAACGCTAACGAAAATTAAAAAAGTACAAATATTCCTTAGATTTGCTAATTACTACAAAAAATTTATTCGAAATTTTAATAAAATAATTATACCCTTAATAAATCATACGAAAAAAAAATTTAAATAGATGCCAAATACGGAAAAAGTATTTCAGAATATTAAGGATACGATTATTAACAAACCAATACTAATTATATACGATCCGAACCGCCTTATTAAATTAAAAACCGATATTTCGGATTACGTATTAGGCGTAATAATTAAATAACGAAATAATTAAGACAAATTATACCTTATTATATTCTTTTCGTATAAATTAAAAAAACCGAATTTAATTATAATATTCTAAATAAGGAATTTATAGTTATTATTATAGTATTTTAGGAATTTAAGCACTTCTTAAAAAGAAACTTATATTAGATTAAGGTTTATACGGATTATTAAAATTTTACCCGATTTACCATAATCAAAAAACTTATAGGACGATTATTAAAATATGCAAAAAAAATTAACGAATTTCGACTTCGTTATTATCCATAAGAAAAAATCAGAAAACGGAAAAGCAAACGCCTTAAACAAGCAACCAGACCTTAAAGAAAAATTGGTCAAAATCAGCTATACAATTTTCGATACCACCACAGAAAAACATTTACGCCCACGACAGATTACGACGGTTCGGGTAATACCCAGCAATATGCATCAAAAAATCCAATAATACAACGATAATCTCCCAGAAAACCACAAAACGGACAAAATACAAATTTCAAAAAAATATCAGAAAACTTTAATACGAAAAATATACGAATATTAATTATACGGATATCCAGGGATCTATAAAACCTTAAAGCAATTTTAACGTATATATTTTTTTCCTAAAATGAAATTAACAATATAAAAAATTATACGGCAATATAATATTTGCGCTAAAGCAAAGGCTCGACGAT
The DNA here is from genome assembly GCA_004154925.1 of Monosporascus cannonballus. Taxonomy (NCBI): domain Eukaryota; kingdom Fungi; phylum Ascomycota; class Sordariomycetes; order Xylariales; genus Monosporascus; species Monosporascus cannonballus. The sequence continues at coordinate 84,254 of QJNS01000089.1, forward strand.
ATAAACCATACGAAAAATTACAGCTATTACTAATCGTAAAACGACAATAATATTTAGTTATAATCGACTTTATTACCAAACTTCTTATATTAAAATATCCAGGTATAAGAATATATCATAATAGCATTTTCATAATTATCGATTAATTTACGAATTTTTCCTATTTTTTACCATATTATAAAGATATAAACGCCGAATAACTAGCATATATTTTCTTCAAATATATTTTTAATATATACGGATTATTAATAAAAATTATATCAAATAAAGAATTATTATTTATATTTAAATTTCGACAAAGTTTAATAATACAAATTAGGCTAAATCACAAATTATTTAACGTATTTAAACCTTAAATAAATAAATAAATAAAACGAATAAATTAAATTTTAAACATTTATTTACGATATTATATTAATTACGAATAAAATAATTAAATTAGGAAATTATTAATCGTATAATTAATTTATAATATTAATTATTACGAAAGTATTAATATAATACTTATAAACGTAAATTTTAATATTATTTTGAAAACTTGTAAAAAAATATATAATAACGGTTGAATTAATATTAAAGTAATCTTTATATCAAAATAATTATAATAGTTATATTAGGAAAGAAAATAAAACTAGAATTCGTATAAAATCAAATAAATAAATTTTATAACTAAAAAAAGTTAAAAAAATTAATTTTCGAAAAAAGGGAAATAATTTTCCTTATTATTAAAAATGTTTAAATAAAGCAACTCAGCAAAAAACTTAATTTTAAATATATTAATTTATATAAAATCGCCAAGAAAATCTTATAAAGTAATTATTAATTAAAACTTTTATTAAAAATTAAACTTTATTTAATTTTTTATATTTCCATATTCAAATTATTAATAAATATAAGTAAAATATATATAATATAAGATAATACAAAAATAAAAAACGAACGAATATATAAGGTGAAAAAAATTTTCGATATACGAAAATAAAACGGATTTACTTAATATCTAAGTAAATAAAAAAATATTTAAATTTCGAAAACATTTAGGAACCTGCCAAAAATCTTATTAACGCCTAACGTTATTAAAAAAATTTTATTAATAACGATAAACGTATTCTAGTTAAAAATTAACCAGTTAATAACCGGAATATCGGGCCAGTCGGCCGCGGCCTACGTTAACGTAATAGCTGCAATAACGGCCTCTAATTATTTTTATTCTTTTTCGAAACGCTTAAATTTTTTCATAGCTTCCGTACCTTAAATATTGTAACGAAATATTTCTATACTATAACGATAAAATAATTACCTTTATTTTTATAAACGATCCAGTTTGTTAATAGCAGTACGTAATATTTTACGAACTTATTTTTTCTTATGTTTTAAACGGTTTTTTTCGTTAAAAAGTTTTTGGTATTCGGCTTTTAAAGGATTAAAAACGTTACAAAAACCCCCATAATAAATATATTGCGCATATTTTAAAAACCCTTAAACATTTTTATATTTCGTACCTTTTTTTTCGTAACAAAAATAAAAAGATATTTTAAAATTAATATGTTTAATATATTTTAAAAAAATTAAAACGTTAATACGTTTACGGAAACGAAATTTTTCGATTCGGCCTAATATAATAAATATATAAAAACAAAGTTACTTACCGAAATTAATAAATAAATAATTTACTTTTTAAGGACAAAAATCCTAGAAAAAAGGAAATCGTATTATAACTTAACGGTCTTGGCTTTTTTTCAGACGGTCGGAATTACGAAAAGGTTAGTTCTGAACCAAGTCAAAACGTTACGTAACTGGCTTAAAGATCTTAAGGCGCCAAGTACATTAAGCCCTTTAAGCTAACAGGAAAAGTTCAAAAGGCTTAACGGGCTTAAGGGTTTAAGCCGTTTAAGCACTTTAAGCCAAGGCAAGGATATATACGCTTATTATTTCCATAATTTAGATAATTTCAGTTTATAACATTTATTAATATTAACTGTTTGCAATAAGGCATTTCCAGTATTAAGAAATGTAATACGTTATTATATTTATTGCTTAAATTCCCACGATACTCCTGCCAACATAAACTCGTACAACGAAGGTTTAATAGTTGGTTAAACCTTATAGCTCGCCACAGCCGATTTAATAAAAACCGCTATATTTTGCGATTTTTTTCTTCATAATATTATTAATAATTATTATATATACAAATTAATATATATAAGCAAGGAGAATAAAACGTAAATTACGGGTATTAACATATTTAAACCGAAAATCTTTATATTTTAATAATAAATATATTTCGTCGATAACAATTAAACCATATTATTATTCGAAAACAAAATTTAATATAACAATCTGGAATTAATCGTTCGATATTTATTTAAAATTAAAAATAATATAATTATATTATCCGACAATTATACGGTCGAACATTTTTAAAATAAATTTTTTCGTATTTACGAATATCAAAATAAAAGTAAAATATAAAATTATTAATATAAAAATTTGTTATTTTTGTATTAATTTAATTAATAATATAATTTAAATAATAATTAAATTAATTATTAACGAGAAGATTTAAATAATTAAAAAAAGTTTTAAAACTTATTTTAATAATAAAAAAAATATTAAGTTTTTTAAAAACCAGATTATATATTATATTAATTTATTTTTTCCGTGGAATACGGCCTTATCCGTTAAGCATAACGTTTAATATAAGGCGAATAAACCGACGGCGCAAAATTTCTATAAGGTTATCGGCCGTATATATAATATTGGTATATGGGTTAATTATGGTTATATCGGCAAAGAAGCCGGTAAAAGTATTAAATAAAAATAAACGTTTTGTTTTAAAAATTAAATGCTTAAAAGTTTAAGGTATTTATTTTAAATTTTCGAATATATTATCCGTATTTAGCTAATTAAACAAAATATATTTCGGGGCTTATTACGGACGATTTTAAACTTTATATATTATTATTTTAGCTTATAAGGTTATATTATTATCGTATTGGCCCAAAAGGAATAAAGGGTTATAATATGTATTAATTGGGAGTTTAGGTTATTTTTTTATTATAATAGTTTTTATTTTGTATTAATTAAGACCATTATTATATTAGGAAATAAAGATTTTAATTTTACATTAAATTATAAAGGGTAAAATATTAGGAATTTCGTAATTAGCATATATTGCCAAAGTTAATATTAATAATTTCTGTAAATTTATATAAGAACGTACTAAACGGAACGAAAAAATCATAATTTGCCATTAGGCTTTATTTTGGAGGTTTTGTTGTTTTTGTAGGTATTATTCTTAAAGGAGTTTAGCTGATATATTGGACCCCTGACAGATATTTCTTGGTCAAAAGCTATAGCTGTAGCTACGGCTGCTGCGCCGCAGGCGCAGCCACAACCTCCAAAATGGGGTCCTGATCACGATAAGGCAAATTAAACCGTATTACTTATGTTAAAAAACGCGAATTTCGTGCTAATATTAAAAGCTTATAACTATATATACTATCCAGAAAACAATTCTTCGCGAAAATTAACTGATTTTGAAACGCAAAGTAATGTCGACTATATTCTTAATTTCGATATGTCAATATATTTTTCCCGATTTCAAAGTGTTAAAAATATAATTAATATATTTTTATATCAATATAAAACAGAATGCCTCGACGTTATATAAATATCCAATTTCGTTATATAGTAAAATTATTTAAAAACATATTTAGATCGAAAAATAGATTACGAAAAAATTATACATAACTATTTAAAAACGTTTTACAAATAATTTACATTCGCACATAAGATAATTACCAAATACGGTATTTCGGAAAAACTATATATATAATTTTAATGAAATTAAATTTTTAATATAGTTAATAATAACATCGGATATAATAATTATATATGCCAAAAATATAAAAGGCCTAAATAGGGTTATTAAAATAATAAAAAATAAGTTACAGTTATTTAAGTTATTGATTTTTAAAACTGGACTTTTTTGTTATATATTATCGTAACGGGTAAAATTTATTTCGTTTTTTAATAGCGAAATAATTTTATATTACGTAATTAGAAAATTACCGTATATAATAACGGCTATATAACAAACGTTTTAGATATAGATTAGGTTAAATATTTTGATTCCTATATTAAAACGCGTATAAAAAATATTAAATGTTTTTTTATTCTTAACAGTTATAAAAGTTATTATTCGATAAAATTTGAAAAATACAATAAAAAATACAATATTATTACGTTATATATATTTTTCTATTTTTCTCTATAAATTCCAGGTTTACAATATAATATATCTTAATTAAAACTGGCTTACAATTACTATATCTCAACCTTTATAAAGTATTATAATATGTACGTCGTTAAGAAAAAAGTTTTATCGGCTTTTACGAAATATTTAAAACGTCTATAATATTCAAAAATATTAAAGTCGGATTTCGTAAAATTAATTTTATTTTATTAAATTCTAAAAGCGTATTATTTCATGTATAAATATCTGATAACCTTTTTAAATATAGATTATTTCCCCATTATTTTTACGTTTTATTTCGAACGTAAAATATTTTAAACCAACTTTTAAAACAAAATACCATTCGATTTTTTAAAAATTAAAATCATAAATTATTAAGATAATTCGCCGATAACTATAATCGAAACGGTAAATTGTTTGGCTCAAAGTATAACTTTTCTAATATACAAAATGGTTTTTTTTAATAATAAAATCAGCTATTTTCGCGAAATTAATTAAATGTTCAATAAGAGTCGAAAAACCAAAAATAAAGATTTCTAAAAAAAAACATTATTTATTTTTTAGAAAAAGAAATGTTTCCGGGCCGAAAAGGAAGGTCATAACGAACTAATATAGGAAATAATAATAGAAAGTAATTATTATAAAAGGGTTATAAAAAAGGAACGGTATTATAATGTTCGAAATAAGCCCGGACATAATGCGCATAGTTAGTAAAGAAATAATAAATACGTTTAATAAAAATTATTCCGAATAGTTTTACTTAATTTAAATAGGGTATAACTAATAAAAAATTAAACATATAAAATACGGTGGTTAAAGTGAGCGTTTCATTTACATAGAGACTTCACTTATAGATTATATTATCAATAATAGTTATATATTTTATATTAAAAAATATAAAAATAACAATATATTATATTATATTTTAAAATTGTTTAGATACATACATTTTTAATAAAATATTTAAAAGGTGATAGAATTTAGATGTATTTAATAAATATAATAAAAGTATAATATAAAAATATATAGTTTAAGGAATATTAACTTTGATAAATGTATGAAAACTTAAATGTTAATTATTAATTAATATTTAATTTTTCATACTTTTTTATCAGTTAAAATAATAAATATTATATAAATATTACAAAAATTATTAAGAAACAAAAAAATATTTAATATATAATTAAATATAAGAATATTAAAATTTATTAAATATTTAACGTTTATAAAAAGATGTTTATTGATAATTGTAATATTATTAATGATAGTTTTTCGATATACATTTTTAAAATAAAATCAATTAAAAAATATAAAGAATTTTTATCATAATTATTATTTTCATTTTATATATTTTAATTTATTTTAATTTTTATTAATTAAAATTTAGAAATAATTATTCATTTCATAAAAACGAATATTATAAATAAAAAATGTTTAATAATTTCGCTTATATTACATTACTTATATATTAAGGTTTTCTTTATATTTTGTTAAAAGTATTTAAAAAATTTAAATAATGGTTTTTTTTTTTACAATTTAAACAGTTTTTTATACGATAAATATTAAAAGAATATACGGATACGCCAGGGGTTCTAATATAGCAGATCTATGCGTTACCATGTTCGGTAACCTTAGCAGGTTCATATAAATCTAGTTACCTTGCCGACATTTTATATTTTCTTTTAATTTTATATTTTTATCATATTTATAATTTTCTTTTTAACAGCGACATAAATTAATTAAAATGTGTCACGTTCTAATAAGCTACGACCTTTAAAATGGTCGCCACAGAAACGGCCAAGAAAATCAAGTGGGTCGGGTCAGGTGACGGATTACCAACTTATTGATAGTAAACTAGTAAGCCGAATTACCAGCTTGCTAGTGATAAGCCAGTAAGCCAAATATATATACATATATATATTCGTTACTAGCATAATTTAGATGATGGGAATTTATAATATAATTTCTTTACCGTAAATATTTTTGTATTACAAAACATAATTACTTACTGTATTTATTACTTAAATTTCTATAATATTTTAGTTAATATAACCCTGTACGACTTATGATTAATAATTGGTTAAACCTCTTAGCCGTTACAAAATACCAAAACCATTGTAACGATAATAATTTTAAATATATTCGTTATAATAAGCCATATTTTTAATTATGTTATACTGTATATTATTTTCAAATTACGATTTATATAATATTATATTATTATCGAATTTAATAATATAAATAACTAAAAAATTTAAAAATTTTTAATTAATATAATTCTGAAATTTAGAACTAATAATATAACCTATTATAATGAAATTAAGATTTATTAAACGAAAAATCTTTAAAGACAAAGATTTTAGAAAAAAAATCATATTACGACTTTACAGAGATCGGTCGTAAAAGAGGTCAAATTTATACAAAAATAAGTTACGTAATTTGGGTATTTTCAACGTTAGAATTGAAGCATATTTATATAGCAGTAATCGTATTTAACGGAATTAAATTAATAAAAATATTATAATTTAAGAAAATTTTAATGACTCGAGAAAATATATATATATTTGTTAGATTTGTAAATAAATTATTTTGTTGCTTACATTTCTATAAAACCTCTGTTAATATAAAATCTTAGGACTAAAATTTAATAATTAATGAAACTTTTAACGTTATAATATTAAAGTATCTAACTAATAAAATGTATTAACAGATTACTGACATTTCAAAAGTTCTAGATAAAACAAAGTAATTAAGTCTTTTTAAATGCAGATAAAAACAATTGTATCTAAGAGATAAAGGTGCCGGAATAACCGAAGCAATTTCCACTAGACTGTTAGGTAGCTAAGCCATAGCGTTGCTAGGTTTAACATAATCCTACTACGAGAAAAAAGCTTAGTAGATACTGTTAGATTTCCACAATAAAGGCGAATAAATAGGGTTATTTACACAGATAAAATGGAAAGTAGGCATTAAATAATATGGTTACGGCAACTTAAACTGATTCCGTAAAGCCGAAGAGTTTACGATAATCCGCATCTAGACCGTATCTCCCCCGATCGTCTGTTTGGTAGACACCCTCTTGAAAACAGGGGACTAAAAGGCGGAGCATCGCTGGGTTACACACCCTCGATGCCAAATGTAGAACGTTTTCACCTCGCGAGTTACGGTAGCGGAGGTGTGCTTCGATGCCATTCTGCCCCAGCAAGTACTCCACCACGTCCACGTGGTTTCCCAAAACAGCCTCTCCAATCGATTGATGGGCTGACTTGCCAGAGAAAGGAATCCGGTGGTCGCCCCGGAACACACGCAGCAATTCGCCCCTGAGTTCTGCCTCGTGCTCGGCTCTAGTCATCAGCCGCCGGACTACGGGCATGCAGCCTGCCCCAGCAGCCACGCACAAGAGTTCATTGCCCCATTCCTCCCGAGCCATCGTATGAGACACATAGTTGACGAGGTCAAATACTTGGTCCCAGTTGTCGCAGGGCATACCGAGCTCGGACCATCGTTTTATGAGGAGTCGAAAGAAGTCAAGATTTTGAAGCTGAGGGCGTAGTTTACCCTCCAAGAAGAGAATCCTAAGCCTGGAGAGATCCCCCCACTGGATAACTTGGTCCACGGCCTCTGTGGCCGTTTCTGGAAGATATCTATCCCTGCCGAAGTCCGAGTTCTCGAGCATATATCGTAGCATTGCTTCTGAGCCGTAAAGCGAAGTGAGGACGAGGGGATCATACAAGCTAGTATGAAACTCAAACCTGGGCAGGATGACACAGTCTGGCCGACGGTTTTGTTGAATCCAATTGTCAAGTCGAATGGTGCCCGCTTGGCACAAGCCCTCTATACTTGCCAAGCTTGGAAGAGGTTCGACCGTGATGGCACCGTAATGGTCGAGCCAGTGACATGATGCGTATGCGAAAAACTCACCAAAGCCACGGTCGGCCGGATTGTAGCGAATCATACCTTCTTCCCAGGCTTCCCACGTGCAAGATGGATCGTATTCAATCGGCTCCCTGTCGTTGTTGTCGTCGAAAAGGTCGATTTCTTGGGGGAGCTCTTCAATTGCTAAAAGCTCTTCAGAAAAGAGATTGGTGTTGCCAATCTCATCTAACATGAGATATCTGATGCAGATATCTAAGATGCATGCCTCCAAATTCTCGACGCACTGATTGGAGCGTGCCTGCGTAGTTGCTGTTGAGATAGCTGGACCTTGTAGACGAGGCCGATTTAAACCCCACTCCCTTATGATGAACTCCTTCACCGACTGGTGTGTGAGTCGGACTTGGCGTTTCTTCACGTCACTGAAATCGATTCGAGTAATGAACGGGTGAATAAGACTCATCACCCTTTGATAGTCTACTAGATTCGCAAGGGCGGCCACTGTGGTAACCTCCTTTTGAGCCGCCCCCAATGTAGCGGCCCATGCGAGTTCTAGTATGCTAAGAGGTCTGCGGGAGATGGCAAGAAGTTTCAAAGCTGCCGTGGCAAGCTCCAGATTCTCGGTATCACCTGAGGTGCATCGTGCAATTAAAGTGCCGTAGAGTTTTGAGAGCTGCCCTGGGAGTGGTATGTCTTCCAAAAAGAGCTGCATCGGGCCAAGCGCCCTTATTCGGCGCACTTCGATGAGCTCAGCTATCATCTTCGTCCAGATGGCGCTTCCTTTCGCCAAGCGAGATAGGGTTTCTTCAACGAGTGCTTTAACATCTTCCGACAGATAGGATAATTGTCTCTCGATTGTTTTCCTAACGATGAAGCCATCTCGCTTGGCGTCGGAAACCAAGTCAATCCTAGCTGTATCCTGCAGCTGCTCCAAGATCTCCTCTTGAGGGCGGGAAGACAGGAGAGTTTTGAGCCCTGGGGTTTTCTGCGATAAAGTTTTTAGGAACTTGAGAAGACTGTTGAGGGATGCTCTGTCACACTCGTCAAGACCATCAATAACGATAAAAACTGGGCGGTCGATTTTTTCCAACACCTTTTGCAAGAACTCTTCCAGTTTCCTAACATTCATCGCTGGGTCAAATTCCCCAGCACCCTGAGCTTGCTTATACCACCCAAAGAATGACTTTTTCAGGCCAGGGAGCTGTTCAAGCAGCGACAGAATCAGGGCGGATAATATGTGGATAGGCTGGCCTGTCTCGTCGTCCCGACAGTAGTAATAGCATATCTTGGGTTGAGGTAACTGACACGCATTTCTTCGGCTCAGCTGGTCTACGACAAATGCCGTAGCAACGGTTTTTCCAGAGCCCATCTCGCCAAGGATTACCAACTGCTGAGAATCTGAGGCTCTATACCAGTTGATGAAGCTTGGATGTGTCAGCAAGAAATCGCAAGCCCGATCATCTCGGAGGTCCTGCAGATACGCATGGTATTGAGTTTGCCGACTCATCTTGCCACTGCCTAGCCATCTAGCAACTAGGTACGGGTTAGAATGTATTCACCAGATTTAAGTACATGAGAACTTACTTTCTTGGTCATAGAGCATGGCTTTGATATCCTCCACAACCTCCCATGTTGCCTTTTGTACATGCTTTCGAAGTGTGTCGGCGCATCTCAAGAATTCTTGGACAGCATTAGGCAAGCGGTCGTTCTCCAAGATCATTTTCATTATCAAGCTTGCTCCTTTGCTGGTGAGAATATCGAATGCGACCTTGTAGAACTCCAGAAGCTTCTGATACACTAATACAAGCGCCCGAGAAGTGTTAGGAGAAGCTTTTTGGAAAGTATATTATAGATTACCTTGTGGATATCCCTCCTGGCTGCTTTCTGACCGAGCGTGTCGCAATCATCGATGTAGGATATTTGCTCTAGCATTTCTGCTATTTTCTTCGCAAACTCCTGATCCGCAGTTGCAAGGCTAATAGCAATCTGTGGATATGAGTCAGTTCTTCTGATGGGGATCATTCCCACCAAAATTGGTACACGTAACATTTCAATGAACCGAGCTTACAGCTGTCACGCTTCTGACCACACCGAAAACTGTTGATGCAGTTGGTTCAAGACTCGTCAGTGGAGTCGCCAAGTCTACTGCCAGTTTGAATGTCTCGAGCGGTACTTGAATAGAATGTAAATATTTCACACCTCGCAAGAAGGCGGACTCATGAGTTCCCTCCTTTTCAATCCCCTCAAGGTCTTTGAAGAGCTGCTCAACAGTCTTGCCTTGGAGAATAGCAATGTCTATGTCTTCCTCAAGACTCTCGACTGCCTCACGGTAGGCTGCGCTCCAAAGGTCCGAAGAACAGACACCGCTGCCATTCCCATCACCAAATGGTGGCTGATTGGTAGTGGGATTCTGTTCAAATTCGTTCCCGTGAAGGGAGCTACGACCGGCTTCAAATTGAGCTTCGTCATCCCCAATGTTGGTCGGCTCTCTACGTGCTTGATTTAAAGGCAGAGGGCTGGCAGTGAATGTTCCAGAGTGGGATGTTGAAGCTACACTACCCGCCTGATTAGCACTATCGGACTGGCCTAATATAACACTCACTTGGTCGCAAGCCCTGGCTCTGCTTGGGTACTTCGGGGCAAGTGAATACTGGCATTGTCGTTAAGCGAGTCTCGTGATTTATGCCGCAACCGATCTAATCGATTGAATAACTTATGCCGGAGGCCTTGGGTTTGCGTTGTTAAAGAGGGCATCGTGGTATTTGAAATTCTAACGCGCTCGAGACTTTCGACGATGCGCTAAGGGGCGTTCTCAAACCGATTCTATAGATCTAAAGCAATCCAGTTACTGTACCTTTCGTGAAACAAGCACATTTTGAGAGATCTTAAAAGAAATTAATAACTAGGCCATTTTATACAATCCTCCTGAAGTGCTACTGTCCAGCAATCTCATTGCCGCCCAACATAGAGACAGACTCGGGGCTGTGCCGCATTAACCCCGCAATAAAACCATTACCCCGCAAAGAGACCAACATCGACAGTTTTTAATCGGTCATGTTTTCGGACTTATTACGAGTGATGGGTGAAAGAATCAACTGTATATACAAATAAGTTTTTAACAGGAGTTTTTATGGCCAGGCAACAATACAATTGTTTTAAGCCTTCATCCTAGCTTCAGGACTAGTCTATTGGAGTGTTATGAATAGGCAAGACATACTTGCACATATTAAGACAAAAACGCCAAGAAATAGGAGCGACAATCACGTGGCTTGGATCCGATAGGATCCTACAGACCAAAGGGGAACGCATTGTTGGATCCCCCTTCATCCTACAAGGAGGATATAGTATGTAAGCACACTCATTACCTCTCTCATAGCTAAAAAGTCACCGGCTTGTAATACAACCTGGTCCCGAAGACACCGTCTACTATCACCGGGACGTAATTAGAACTGTTGCTTAGACTTATACGACACTTCCGCCAATACATATAACCCCCCGCTTCCTTGGGTTAAAATTTGGAACTAACCAACCGTCATATCCACAGAAGGCCCGAAAACGTCAGTAAACAATTTTGAACCTGTTAACAAATAAGTTGGGTTTAAAGGAAAATAGAAGGTATTCGAGAGCTCCATTTTGGTTCATGTAATAACGATTACATAAGACGGGAATTCATAGGGGAAATTTTATTAAAACCGACGCGTTAGGTATAGCCTTCCTGGGGATAAAATATATGCCAAAGGCTTACATAATTTAATGCAAATATTGTGGTGCCTCTCTAGTAACCTTGAGTCACTTTCAATTTAACGGGCACTAATGCGGGGTTGGATCGACCCAGGACATATTGAGTCATCCCCCACTCACAATATCTCCGCTATTGGATTCTTTACATCTTGCCAATTGCCTTGGGTCTTCGGCCCCTACTTGCAGGCCGGAGAAAGTTGACAAAGATCATTAAGAACTTGAACAGGCCGCCGGCTGCTCTACGGGCTTCCTCTCATTCACGAACACCCCAACACCCTCCTACCATGTCGAGCTTCGGACCGGAAAGGGCGTCCTCGAAGCCGGCATATTCGGCTGGCATCAGCTTCTGTACCCTGCCTAGCGACATTCGCAATCTGGTTTACAAAGAGGTTCTCGTTCTGGCGCATCCACTCTTTCTTTTTCAAGAAACGGCGTCTCGGGTAACGTCTTTTGCGCCCGACAGACCCTTTCGATGGCTTGCATTGATGTACACCAACCGACAGATATACTCTGAGGCGAGGTCGGTGCTATATGGCCTGAATCGTTTTAAGCTCGTGGACACCACCCAGCGCCAAGTCGACCTCCTACAATCCTTCCTGGATGGCATTGGTGCGAACGCATCTTTACTGTGCCACCTATGCATCAACTTCCCAGTCGCAGAGAGCATAGAAGGACAGCAAGGAACAGTCCGGTTCAGGGAAGATGGTTTGCAGAGCTTAAAGTTTCTTCAAGACAAGTGTGTTAGTTTAACGACGCTGGAGGCTCTTATTTATGGCCAAAATTCTAGCTTGATCAAGAAAGGCCAGGACAGCTCGGAATTCGTTCGGGAAGTATTATCGAATATTGATACGCAGCTGAAAGCGATCCCTTCCTTGAACAGGTTTATCGTCAGATCATACAGTGGAGCACCAACATCATCGGTGATGGAGTTAATGCAAGAGCGTGGATGGGTGGTTTTGCTTAACGACCAAATGTAATACGTGTAATGGATGCGTCTGCCTTCGCGCAGCATGGATGAGGATCATAACTTCCAGACCAGGCAAGACTTTTAATGGGGAAATTGATATCACAAACTCCGTACTTAGGTACCTAGTAGGAACAGGACGTAAACAAATTCCCCCTGTAGTCCCATCAGTGGACGGCAGCAGTGGACAAATTGAACAACTCACATATCCATCCACTGGAACTCGGCGCACATCCACTAGACCCAGCCTAATGTAATGCGCTTTAATCACTTATAGCGGACTTGTTACGCGTTCTTGTAGGGGCCCTTTGAGCCACCCCTTTTTGGCCTTTATCGTAACCACGCAGCACACGGATACAAATCTACTCGGGCTATGCTGTTGACAGCCTTACTCCAATGAATATCGAACGAATCTGCCCGCTAAGTAAAATGTTGATACTTCTTACAATACATTGACTGTAACTGGTCCCTATATGATTGCTGTCACACTTTGACAAGTTAAGCTCCCACAAGACGAGGTGAATCCAGGAAAATGATGTTTCTAATAGTCGATTGGATTACGTCGTACGTGTTTCCTCGTTCAATTAAGGGGTATCCTTCCTTGTCATTCAGCCTAGCAGCAATCGAGTCTGGGGAAGAAGAACGAAAACACGCCAAAACCTCTATTCAGCTGGCGGCTTTGTCCTACAGACACAATTAGTTCTTACCTGCAAAGCAAAACGGGGGTTTTAAGCTTCAATTTGTGTGCAGTGTTTCATACCGTCTTATTGCCCACAACTATCCAATTTACAGTGGTGGGCTGGTTACGGCCTGGTCCTCCGTAACGCCTTCTAGAACATACATACAGCTGTAAGCACGCAGTTGATCGCTATATATGCGATCCATCGCCGGTATTTTTGCCCTTTAGCGCAACGGTGCGGGGTGCGGCCGTAACAACTAGGGTGAGGGAATGGGTACCCGTGGGTGACCCACGAAGACCCATGGGTCCTGATGGGTACCCATCAGATTTGCCAAGGACCTATTGGGTACCCATTGGGTCTTGCTAAGGACCCACGGGTACCTAGTAGGTAAACAATTTGCACATAAAGCAAATCGTTTTAATAATTTAAAATAATTTAAAATAATCTAGTAAAAATAATAATATTAAAAAATTTGCAGCAAAATTGCATAAAACTTTTTAGGTATCATAAAACCAAATAACGCCGATTTCTTTTTAAATTAAATTTAAATCTCGTTTAAAATTTTATTATTATTATTATCCTACGTATTATCCGAATCCTTATTATTTTGCGCATTATTATTTTGCGCGTTTTTTTTGATACGCTTAAAACTTTAATTATAAACTTTGCCTAACGAAACGCCAGGTTTTTTACCGGGAGCTGCATTTTTTATTTACGGTCTTACTAAGTTTTGGTAATAACTTAAAATATTTTTAACCAATTATATATCCTTTTATTAAATAATAATTCGTTTGGCGTAAATAATACATAAATTAATTATTATAAAAAATTAAATTATTTCAAAATTATTTTATATATTACTTACTTTTAAATAATTCGATTAATATAGTTTCTGCCGTTTTTTGCATAACGCTTATAGCAAAAACTTAAAATCGTTATTAGTTTTTGAATTATTACAAAATTTCCTTTATTAAACGTTAAAAAAGCGTTTTTTAAATAATAACTTAATATTTATTTAATATTATCGAATTTTACGCAAAACGGCGGCTATATATATTAATATTATTTCAAAATTATTTTATTTTTTTAAAGAAAATTTATTATTAGGCAAAACGCGTTATTTTCGCCTTTTAAAAAGAACCGGGCCCTTAGGTATTATTTTTTCAACTGGGCGCTTAGGCATTATTTTCCTAGCCGAAAATTATTTTACAACGCAGGGAATTTTTTTTTTTAGCGCCAGGTAATTTTTTTAATTTTAAAATTAACTGGCAAGCCGTTTACCTAATACGCATTATTTTGGCCATTATTGTAATTATTAAATTATTAGCAAATAATTATTTTAGGATTATTTTAATAAAATCTTATTATTATAATTAAATTTGCTATTATAATAACGTAAAATTATTAATTATAATGGCGATATAATAATTAATAGGTATTTCGCAAATTTTTATTTAAATGCAAATATAAGTATGTTTTTTTTGAAAGTAAAATATATAAAATAATATAAGGTAATTAAAAAAAGTTTTTATAATTTATCTAAATACTTTATTTTAAATAGTTTAATTTCCTTATTATAATAAAAATAATATATATAATATTATTATTTTTCAAATAGTTTTTTAATTTTAATTTATATAAATAAATATTTCCTATAATAAAAATTTATGTAGTATATAATAAAAATAAATAATAAATAAAAAAGAAAAAAAAGGAATAACCTTATATTAAATTTAATCCATTTTTAAAAATTACGAATATATTAATTATATTACTTATTACCTTAACTTAATAATTATGGGCCTGGTTTATTATAATTATAACGATAAATTTAAATTATCTCGGAAAAATGGCCTGTTTTAAATAAGCGTTAAAATTTGATTTTTCGAAATTTTATTTATTTATCTTTTAACAACGCCCTTATTATTAATATTGGTTGGCCTTTTTCGTTTTTTGCGAAATTTATCCTTAAATATAATTTCTTTATACTAAAATTTACTTACCTTAAGAATCTAATTAATATATAAAAATTCTCAGAATACCTAATTTTCGTTTTCGTTATTTTCGGTTTTATCCGGATTTTTTAAATTATTATTTAATATCCCGTAAAGTTTATTTAACGGTAAGTTATGTTAATCCGGCAATGTTCTTAGGTTTTCGATAAATAAAATTTAAAATATTTTCCGCATTTTTTCTTTATATTTTTCGAATCGTTTTCGAGCATAAACGGGGTTATTATTATTATATATAATATCGTTATCCAAATTAAGTATTTTAATTTACATATAAAATAATATAATTAAAATTAATTAAAATTATTACGTTAATATTAATTAATAATTAAAATAATACTTTAACCGAATAAAATTACAGGTACGTTTTATTAATACGGAAAAATATTAAATATATAATAAATTACGTACAAAATAAATAAGACCGGGAAATATATTATTAATCTGTTGTTATAATGTTAAAACGATTTCGTTCGGATAAATACTTAAATAATATAATTAAAAAATAATTTTCAAAATATTAATTAAATTATTTACATTCGTATTAAAAATATTGTTAATAATATTTTCTTACGGATTGTCGTTAATACGATATACCGAACCCCTTTTTTTAAGATTTGAATTTAACAAGAAAATTTCGGTAAGGTTTCCGTAATTGGAAATAAAAATACGTATAATAAATTATACATTCCGTTTGTTATATTTTTCCTAATATTTTTTGTACGTTTGCTTAAAACATTTAATAATTTCACAATTAAGTAAATTATTAAATAATTTTAATTAAAAATACTTTTATTAATTATTAAAGTAATTACGGAATTTAATAGCCGTATTACTTAATAATAGGTAAATTAAGACGGAAAAATAAATTAATAAGTAATTATAAATATATAATGTATTAATATATTTAAGGATTTTCGAAAATATTAATTTAATACCTTTTTATAATAATTATAGCCATATTAATAATCGGTTAATAAATTTAGAAAATATCAATTTCTTCTTATTTTTCATTTTTTCTTTATTTTTTCATTTTTTATTCGGGCAATATTTTTGATAAACCTTGACGATATGCTTTTTGTATTTACGTAAATACTTAAGCATAATTTTGTTCCCGCCTATTATATAAGAAACATGGTTTTCCAGGGAAAAACCGAAATTATTCGTTATTTAAATAAAACATTTAAAAATATTAATTAAATAACGAATAAATGTAATACAGTTAAGGAATAATACATAACCCATTTTTTTCAACAATAAATATTTACGTATAAATTTTTAAATTGCGGAATATATTTTTATAATACGTAATAAAAGAATTTACCGAACTTTAACGGCCATAAATATTACGGATTATTTAAAGTATATTTTTGTGATTTAAAATCTTATTTATAATTATGTTTTGTTAAATTTATAAAAAAAATCTTTTTTTATCGAAACCGAAATAAATCCAAATAATTAATACGCGTAATTATAAAAATTAAATAATTATTTTATAATTATTTTAAAAGATACATACTAATATAATTATATATTTATTTTTTGGATTAATAGGGTTTTTGCTTTATTTTGGTAAGCTTTTGAATTTTTTGTTTTATTCGCCTAAAGCTTTTTCAAATTTATTCAGTAACCTTATGTTATAAGCTTTAAAAAAGTTATTAAATGCCTTTTGTAAAACATACGACGTACATATATAATGCCGAATCTTATTTACTTATTGAAATTTATTGCTCAATTTTCGATAAAGCCAGTTTTACATAATTATTTATTTAATATTAAGGTTATTATCCGTAATAAAAATACGAAATCGGTCGGTTATTTTTAACATTTTTAACTAACGTAATAACTTATTATTATTATTAAACTTATTCGATTTAATATTATAAAGTTAAATATTAATTAGGAAATAACGTTTTTTCCATTTCCGGTTAATCTACTAAATAATAATTTTTTGGAACGAAAATGCTAAATAAAATATAATTCAAACGTTATAATTAATTAATATATAAGATTTTAAAGGAATATCCTTAAGTTTATATTTAATAACCGCGTTAATATATATCCGTATATATTTTATGTATATTTTTATTATTAATAATTTAAAGCCGTTATCGTAAAATAATATTAAAGCTTAAAAGTATTTATTTAAAAAACACTTAATAAGCAAATATTAAGATACGAAATAATTAATTAAAAGAATTTAATTAAAATTAAGTACTTTAAGTAATATTAGGTTTTATTTATAATAAGTAAAAATTATTTTAAAATTATTACCCTCCCTAAAAAAAATTTGAAAATAAAAAAATTTATTAAGAACCCATTAATAAAAAGCTATATAATAATTATTTCAAAATTATTTCAAACCATATATATACCATAATTATATTAAAAACCTTATTATTAATAATTAAGTCCGTTTAATTTAAATTCTTACGGCATATATTATTCAGTAAATATTTCTTTATGGAATTTATTTTGTTTTTTTTGGGAAAGGTAAAATATGTAAAATAATACCTATATCGCCGACATTTAATCTTAAACTGCCCAGTTATCCGTTAACAAATTTGTATAAAGTCCCTTTATTATTCCGAAATACGGTTTGTTTTATTAAATATGCCGATAATTTTGTTTAATAGATTTTCGTTATTTTTGTTACTAACGTTTTTTTAAAACTATAACTGCTGTTAAAACCAAATTACCTAATCCTCGTATTAATGTTTCCGATATTCGTAATATTCCCGGTTAACAATGGAGAAATCGACCTCTCGTTATATTTAAAATTAGGATCGGCTCGAATAGTTAGGCGTAATAAAGCGGTTTTTTTAACTGGATAGGCTTAGTAAATTAGGTTATTTTTCGTTCGGTAGTTATTAGCTAAATTGTAAATAATCAGATTCCGCATTTGGCTTTCGCGTATCTTATTTTTAATTCGAATTTATTTTAATCGGTTTTTAGTTTTAGTGATTTTCACTGTTATCTTTTAACAGATAGCTTTTGTTAGGTATTTCGTTATTATTTTAGTTATCGATAACAAAATGTTTTAAATTATTATTCTAATTAAGATTGTAATTTTATATAAAGGTATTTTATAACGATTTATTATTATCGACATTATTATCGCCGAAGTAATCATTTTGAATAATTTGCAATAATATTTCGGTATTATAATAAATTCGATTAAAACTATAATAATTCCTTTTTGCAAGAAACTAATAAGATAATCGTAATTACGTAAATAACTGGCGATATAAGGTCTTAAAATTACGTATTAAACTTTTCGAACGTCGCTTATTTCCTTTTTTCTTTTTTATTAAACCCTTATAATTGAACTATTTGTTTTATTTGTTTTACTTCGAACTTAATACCATCGAAATAATATAATTAACAAATTACCGCCCTTAAGTAATGCTTTAAATCCTTTACAAACTAACGATATTTAAAACGAATTTAACTAAAATTTTAATTATATTATTTTTAATTTTCTTCTATTATCTAAATTTATATGACGGGCACGATGCGTAGGCTGAACGGAGGCACGGCCCAACGAAGGTTTATATTCAAGGTGAGGAGGGAAGGGGAGAAACAGCTAGCCACCAGCAAGGTGGCTGCTCCTTATATACATATGAGTAAGCTCGGGCTAAGGAGTTCGTTCCGAAGCCCGAGCCGCCTTATAGGCTTTAGCTTATAACATTACCCCCTTCCTCGCCTTTAGGAAATAATAAGGCTGCGGTAAGGCGGCGGCTGCTTTGTTTATACTTTTTTTCTTTTATCCCTATTTATACCCTTAGGTCTTTGCCGACCTTATTTCTATTTCCGAATAACCTTTCGGAATTATTAAAAATAATTGTATTTTCGAAATTATTATATAATTTCTATATTAATTTGGCATAACCTGCTTATTTTACAAATAGTTCTTTTCGGCGACCGCGGCTTATGCGCTTATTTTCGGCCCTTAATATATATTTTATTATATATTCCTTTTTCTTGAATAATATCGGTAATAATTAATTATTATTTAAAATTTAAATAAATAACGGATTCCTTATTATTAATTTTAAAAAATTTATGTCGAATTTCGAATATATTTCTGATAATATGTTTAATTTTATAATATTATGCGGCGTAATTACGGTAACCTTATATTTAACGTATATTTAAAATAATTTTTTAAATAATTATAAAATAATTATATTTTTGAAATTTAATTATATTAGGTTTTTTATTTCGAAACGCAATATTTACTTTTTGAAAACGTTAATTTATTATTTTATCCGGGCTTATATTAACGCCATAATAACTTATATAAATTCCGTATTTTTTCGTAATTTTTTAACGAAATTAATAATTTTTTTATTTTAAAAACTATTTAAATAATTATTGATATTTTCTTAATAAATTTTATATCGTATTTATTAATTAAAAAAAATTACTTTTAATAAAATATTCCTATTATTAAAGGGTAATTATATTACTGGTAAAAATTCGACTTAATTATATTATACGTAATTTATAAAATAACAGAAATATGCGAAGATTTTTTAATTAACCTTTCCCGTAATTCCGCCCGTTTAAAAATAAGAAAATATATTAAGTTATTATTATATATTTATTAAATCGCATAAATAAATCCATAATTTATTTATTGAATTACTTTTTTATCAGATATTAATATTTTAATAAAACCGTAATATTTTCAATAATAAATAATAAAACGTTAAACGTACGTTTGTACGTTTATATTAAATATCGGCTTTAAAATAATAGTTTTTGTTAAACGATCGTAAAGTACCATAAAAAATAAAGGTTCTTTTTTGGCCTTACCGGTAAATCGATTATAAAATTTACCGAAAAATTTAAATAAAATCGGTTTAAAATAAATAAAAACCATAATAATTCTTTTTTAATTTTTTTATACGTACAACTTATTATATACGTTATAATTACGGCAAAAGCGGCATATATTTTAAATTTATTCCGGCTAATAATAATTACGAATTAATATTATTAACATAATATTTTTTTTTAGGTAGCCAATAATATAAAAGTCGTATACATATTAAATTAATAACGTCCGAAATAGATTTTAAGCAAAAACTTAAATATATTTTTTAAATTATAAAAAACTTTTAAAATTAAAAAAGTATTTTATTATAAAAACCTTTATCGCGCTCATAACCAAAGGGAAATTACGTAACTTCTAGGCCACGGCGGCATACGCCATACTTAAAATTTTATCTTTGGTAACCCTTAAATCTTATATTTTTTTAAAGGTTTTTTTTCGAAAAATACTTTTTTACTGGAAAATATAACCGGTTATTTATTATTTTTTTATTTTAAATATATTATAATTATTAAAACTTTTTAAATTTACATTAATTCGTTAAATAATTATTTTTCCTTAATTAACCGGATTACCCGTTTTTTAAATTTAATATTTTCTTTCAGTAAAATATATTTTATAACCTGCAAAATATAATATCGGGTTAATTTATTAATTTATTAAAATAATATTTAAATACGAAATTAAAAATAAATAAAAAACTAATTTATCGAATTTATCTTTTAATAAACTTATAAGTACTTATAAAATACTAAAAGTTCGCATAATATATTAAAATCGTCAAAATGCTAATTAACCATTAAAATTCTTTTTTTTATTCCGTTAACGCTTTAATAATAATTAATAATTTTTTATCGTATATTTCGTAATTATATTTAACTAACGATAATTTCCTTAAAAAATACGTAATTAATTACAAACGCCTTAATAAATCAAATTAAAATAAGCATTTTCTAATTACCTAGCCGGAATAATTTACCTTTAGTACCGTTTCCTTTTTAATATTTTAATATCTAAAAATAAACATTATAATAAAAAACTTTTTAAATCGGTCGAAAACTTATTATTTTTTATTTTTTAAACAGAAAAGGTTTTTTCTTAATTAATTGTAAAAAAAACCGTTACCTCGTTTAAGCTTTTTATATAAATTTGGTAAAAATTAACGAACCCGATAAAGTTCTTAACCTTTTTTACGTTAATAAATGCCTTTTATTTTTCAATAATAGTTACTTTTTTAAAATCGATTTTTAAATTTATTTTTATTTCGAAAATAAATTTTAAGTATTTCGTTTCCTAAAATACGAATTTATATTTATCTAAGTCTAGCTTTAATTTTACTTTCGTTAAATAACGGAATATTAATTTAATTTTAACTATATAATCGGCTCGAAAACCGGACAAATAAATTAATATATCGTTTATATATACGGAATAAAAATTATTAAAGTAACATTTTAACATAATATTAATATAATACTAAAAGGCGGCCGATATACCGTTAAAGCCAAATAAGCATATTAACCATTCGAAAAACCCGAAACGTATACGGAATATAATTTTTTACTTATTTCCTTAATAAATACGTAACCGATAAAAGGCCGTTTAAACGTTAAGCTTCGTAAATCACCAGGTTTGTAATAAGGTTTATAACGTTTCCTTTATTAACGGAAAAAAATAACGGTTTCGTTTTATAATTTTATTTAATTCCTTATAATTTATAAAAAATTACTAGCCCGAATTTAATTTTTATTAAATAAGTTTATAAATATTTTATATAAAATTAATAATTTCTCCCTTAATATTCCGTATAAAAGTTTTTATAGGATTATTTTTTCCTAACCCAAAATATTTATTTCCAGATTTATTATTATATTATTACTATTACGATAAAATAATAATAATAAATTTTGGTCGTTTATAAAAATATTTCGGAATTTTTATATCTTTTTAAAAAAATATTTCATTATATCCTTAAAGGTTAATTACGGCTTTACCCTTAAGGCCTTATTAATATTTTTTATAAAAATTATAAATAATCGTATCCCGTTTTTTACGGCAATTTTACTACGTTATCGCCGCAAAAGTCATAACCGTTATTAAGCAGGCTTTTTTGTATTTTTATAACCGCCTTTTTAAGCGGTCCTTAAGTTTTTTATTAAATTATCTTTTTTTACATAATATAAGCGCAATAACGTCGTTCGCAAAATAAATAAGTTGTTATTTCACTTTATATACGATATTATTATATTTTATTTAAGGTTTTCCTAAAATAAAAAAATGAAATAAATTTTTAATTACGTATCTCTAAATTTGTTTTAAACGGCCATCCAAATTTACGTTAACGTAAATACTTTTTCGGATCGTAATTATTATAAGTTCGTCATCTTTCGCCAGCCTTAACTAATAAGATATAATAAATATACGTTATAACTTTAAACGGCAGGTTAATTATTAATTAAACATAAAATAATAAATATATTTATTATTAATTAATTTATTTATATATATAATATTATTAATTAAGATATTTAATATAAAAAAGGTATTATTTAATTTATCATTAACTTTTTATAATTCTTTCTTTATTATATTTTTTTAGTCACGATTTTTAACAGAAATTATTTTTTTAAATTTTCGTTATTTAAATTATTATTTCCGTTAACGGCATTATGTAAGTTTATTGCTGTAACCTCTTTTCTAATCGGACAAAGCCGTTTTACGGATTTATATTTAGGGCATTCCTAATTGGAATAATTCGTAACAGCGTAAGGGAAGTATTATTTTTGCCGTTTCCGAACTTTTATCTCGTTATCAGAAAGTTATTTCGCATAAGGGCGGTTATTTAAGCCTTATCCTAAATTACCCCCGGATCGGCTTTTTCGATTATTCTGTTATTAGATTATAAGCTTAAAAATTAACGCAATTAATTATATAACGTCCGTTATAAATATACTTTTTTAAACGTTTATCATTTAAGCCGATTTATTAATTTAATTAACATATTATTATGAATTAATCGTTCCGTTTTTTTACCGGAATACCAAATTATTATTTTTTTATTTACATAATAATCGGATAAAATTTTTAAATAATTAATTACTTTTTTTATTTTACGTACCTAACGGTTATAATTATCGTAAAATATATTTTTCGTTATTAACGCGTTGCGGAAATACGTATTAATACCGGCGTTTAAAAAAATTACCTTAATTATTAAAAGTTATATTAAACTTTTATATTTGGGCAATTTAAATTTGAATTTTAACAAATAATTTTAAAATTATTAATTATTATTTTATTTTATGTGTTATAATTATTCTTTAACGGATTATACCGCTTATTTATTTTCAAACTGTTTTTTTATATAAAAAAGGAAATTATCGACGTCAAAATCCTTTCGTAATCCTTTTATTTCGAACTAATAATTAAATCATAATTACTTTTCGGTAAGGATAAATATTATAATACTTAAATAAATTATTATAAGGAAACCGAAAATAAACCGGTTTTTTTATTTTCGTATAAAATATAACAAAAAATAAACGGAATATTTTTTATTTCCCGTTTTACAAAGGCCATTTTATAAGCTTATAATTTGCTCTTATAAACGCGTTATTAAGTAACGGACCTACCGTAAATTTTTAATAAAATAAATTTTATTTTATAAAGGCCTTTTTTCCGTTTATTTTCGTAAAAAAAAAATTTTTACCTGCGTTATCCGGTTAAACAAGTTGTTTATCGTTTCGTTACGGTTAAAAACTAATTTAGTAAATTTTTCCTATTATTTATTAAGTTTTTAAAATATATGTATAAATAATTAATAATATAAATTTTCCTTAATAATTTCGAATAAAATTAATATTATAAATTGGCTTATAATTTCGTCGTTTATATTATTTTGCAATTTTCTTATTATAAAATTCTTTTTAAATTATTATCCATACCCAGGGTATTTTTAAAAAACGTTTCGTTTTTACCTAACTTCTTAAAAGTTATAATAAGTTATAACCTTAAATATATATAATAAGTACGATACGTAAGCTGAACAAAAGTACGGCCTAACGAAAGTTTATATTTAAAATACAGAAGGAAAGGAAGAAACAACTAGCCATTAACGAGGTGGCTGCTCTTTATATACATATGGGTGAGCTCGGGCTAAGGAGCTCGCTCCGTAAGCCCGAGCCGCCCCATAGGCTTTAGCCTGTAAAAATTTACTACATATATACCTATTCGATATATAATGCAAAATGAGCCAATACTATTAACTGGCTTTACTCCTAAATCCGCCAAAAAAAATCGTTTAATAAGCCGATTTAAAATTTAACAAAAATATTTACGCGTAAGGTTCGGCGTTATAAACGGAAGCCTGGTAATAAATGTACAGCTCGGATTACTTTGTAATTATTTTATTATTAATTTCTTTTAATAAATATATGCCGCGAAATTCGGACATAATAAAAGAAATATTCGCTTAATTTTTAAAAAGGTATTATTTTAACGTATCCTTTACGAAATACTTGTAAATATATTATTCCAATTTTTTCAAATAAAAGCGTTTATTTTAAAAATATTGTAGAAAATTATGAAAGCGTTTTGTTTTTTTATTTTAAAATAATAATTTTTACGTTATTTACAATCCGCGAATAATGCTTTAAGTAAAACCTATTCATATCATTCGGCAAATGTATTCTTATTAAAATATAATTATTTTAAGGCCGATTACTAAAGCTTTAAGAAAATCAAAAAAAATAATGTATATTTTATAAACTATCTTAATTTACCTTTTATTTTTTATTCTATATATTTATTTAAAAAAGTTTAAAAAAGTAATTCATATTATATAATTATGGAAATCCCACTTTAAATTTTATGGGTGTAAACTTCCTTATTAATAAACATTTACATTCTGTATATTTTATATAAAACTTTATTTATCTAAAAGTCTATATCTATAAAAATGTTTGATTTTGTTTTTTCCATTTAATTATTTAATGGTTTTTATTTTCAGCCTAATTAAATTTTATTACGTTATCATATTATAATACGTTATTTTTGATTACAACTGCTTCATTTCTGAAATAGGTTTAAAATAATTATATTTAAAATTTTAGGCCTTTAATTTCGCATTACCTATTTATTTAAATATCGGAAATCTGACGAATTATTATCTTAAGATCTACATATCAAAAAGGTTCGGACGCAGAAAACCAATATTTCGGCAAAATAAAATGATATCGAAACAATTCGTTATAAGTAAAGGTCACAAATTAAGTGCAAATCATGTAATAAGAACTGTTTAAATTAATATGTAATTTCCGAAACACAAGGGGCGTAAAATATAATTATAAAGTAAAAAAATTCTTTTTATTAGTAAATAATATTCTATAATTATTTTAATCTTTTATTAATTATTAATAATGAAGTAAAATAACGATATTTCAATTGAATTATAATAAGTTAAACAGAGGCCAAAATATATCTATAATATCAGATAATAACGATAAAATATATTTTAATATTAAGAATAAAATAAACCAAATATTGCATTATAATAATAATATCGTTAACGATATTCGTTTTAAATCTATCGTTACTTACTTGGATAATTTAGTACTTTAATTACCGGAATATCCTATTATATCTTAAGTTAAAAGATTTCGTATAAAAGTTTAATATATAAGATTTGCCTTAATCCTTTTTTAATTATTTTATTAATATTTTTAACGGGTATTACTGGCTTAAAACGGAAATAGTTTATCAAATATTCGTACAGAAAATAATAGCGAATTTTTGTGTATATATTACGTTAACATTACGGAATTTATTATTAATAAAATTACGGATTTCCTAATGTAATTTTGTCATATATTTTAAGCACTTTCAGCATATAACGTTTTTATAAATTCATATAATTTTAACGTTAATATTGAGATTAAAAATATTACGAAAATTACTTTTTTATTTTATTGCGTAAATATCAATTATTTCCTAATTATTTCATATTTTAATTGTTTAATATAATTGTAGTCTATTTACTATTTAGCGTTCAAAATAGTATTATATTGGAAACGATTTATATTTTAGGTTAAATTAATATAAAAATAATTTCCAAACGTTTTTAGAAATTGTAAATTTCATTTGCAACAATACTTCGGCCCTGGGTATAAATTTCGACAGCAACCCACAATACCTTTTACTTACGAAAAAGGCCTTTTACTCTATTATTTGGCCGGTTATATATTTTACTATAGTTTTATGTTGAAAAAAATATTTTCGTTTAATATTATAAAAAAAATCAATTTTATGAAAAGTTACCGCGGTTTTCGATTTAGGCAAATTCGAAACTAGAGAAAAAGGTTTGCCCGTTTAGTTACGTTAACGTTTAACGTTATACATAAATATATTAAATAAATATTTTAAAATATATATAAGCCGATTTCGGATTTATTTAGAATTATACAGTACTTTATTACTATAGATTGCCGGCTTTATAATCTGGTGTAATCAGGCTAAAGGAAACCATTTTATATGTTATTTCGGTACAAAATCCTGCGGTTTTATTGCTAAAGTTCGCCTGTAACGTTCGAATCCCCTTTTTACTATAAGTGTATTACAGGAATTATGGAAGAAAGTTTTAATTACAATAAAAGATTTAAGACGAAAAAATTTTAAATATATAGAAATTATAAGAATTAATACGATTTCGAAATTAACGTATTAATTAGAAGCGCAAAAAATATTTTGAAAAACTTATTAAATAAGGGCTTTAAAATAGATTTAACGTTATTAACTGCGTTTATATTAAAGTAATTTTTGTCGTAATCAGTAGTAGAAACTCTAGGTTTTGTATAAATAAAGCTTTTTACAAAAAAAGCCAGAAATGATATAAATTAAAGGTAGTTACAGGTTTAATTTGCTGGCCGTAACGTAAATAATTTTCTTTTTTTTCTCGTTAAGTTGGTTTATAAAAGTAATTAATTATAATAAATTTAACTTAATATATATAACAACTGTTTCAAATAATTTTAAATTTTTTGTAACTAAAGAATTAAATTTAAAATATTTTTTATTTCGCATAAAAATAGTATATCTTATTTTTATAGCATAATAACTACCTTTGATTATTTTCTTAGTTTTTAATAAGTCTGAAATTTACGTATTTTCTTTAATCAGTAATCCTAAATATTTAATAGGCTTTTGGCATTACTTATTAAATATCCACGAGTAATGCCAAGGATATATAGATAACCCATAAATCCTTAAAGCAAATCAAACTTACTCACGGATATTTAATGGCCTTTAAATACTATTTATAAATACCGAATAAATAAAATTAAAAGTTTATCATATATTTAAAATTTTAATTAAAAATATACGCTATTTTTATACTAAGTTTAAAAAGAAATATTAAGAACTTTAATTAAGATTAATATAATTACTCTATTTGAAAAATTATATCGATTATTTTAACATGGTTACATAAATTTAATTTTTTAAAAAAGGAAATTAATTCTATTATAAATAAAAAGATAATATTATCATTATTTTTAACTTTTCTATTGAAAGGTCTGAGTTGTAATAAACTTAAGATTTATACCCTTAAATAAGATAAAAATTTGTTTAACTTAAATATAACTAATAATATTAAGCTATTTTAAAAAAGAGAAATATATGATAAGCTTTTAAATAAAATCTTGATATTTTTGATTCAAGTATTAACTATAAAACTCAATTCGATTTGAATAATTGAATATATTTAAAAACATTTTTACTTGGAATTTTTAATATAATTAAGTTTTATTTTATACTTTTTCGTAATATAATAAAAATAGCAAAATGTTTAAATATTAACTACGAATTGAAATGATATAAAAATGTAGTTTTGTAGAGAAATTATATATATTATTTTTCTCAGATTTTCTTACGCTAGTTTATGAAGCCGATAAAGTATGATAATAAAATATTCTATCATTTATATGTTCAATGTTTATTCATACAGGTCTTAATAATTATATAAAATAGTGTAAATTTATTTTATCATAATTGAATGATATATTTCTTTATAAGGTTAAATATAAAGGCAATTAAATAAGCAACTCTTTCTTAATTTTCAAATTTCTTTATATTAGAAATTGCGATAAAACCTTACGAAATTTCATCATTAAGATAAGAATTAAAAGGATTTTTAAAATTAAATAAGTTAAAGTTCTTAATAAATTAAATAACATAATATAACCTTTTTACATGAGGAAAAATATAAATAACTATCGAATATAACGTTTAAAATCAAAATATTTTAGCAAGTAAATGTTTATAATTTACTAAAAGCGTTTTAAAATTATCTTTAGATTAATTCAATTGGAAATATAAATCGATTGCGGTAATAAAACATTTTATATATTAAGTTGTATATGAAGTAAATTATAATATGAAAGATTGAATTATATAATAACAAAATAGTAATTTTCATTCAAACAGCGAAATATAAAAATGGTCTTTTATTAATAATTTTAACCCTTTATATTAAAATTAAAATCCGTTTAATTTATGAAAACATCATTTGCTAAAAACAATTAAAATATTTGACACGAAATTATAGGATGAAATTTGTGTTTTGATTTACAAAAGGTTTAGCAGCTTTAACACGATATATAGATAGAAATTTGTTATTATCTTTTAAAATCACCCACTTGGTAAAATACCTTCTTTTGATGTCAAAAATAAATATTAAAAATATTTTAAAAATTATGTAAAAATTTTTTACAGTAACAAATAACTTAATAAATCGTTTAAATGATTAATTATGCACTTATAATACACAATGCTAACGATATTATTTTGATTAATTTATATTATAACTATATTTGAGTCTCAATTTAGTTTATATAATTATAAATAATTAGAAAATAACACTTATTAAATTTTATAAATTTTCAACTTAGTAACTATATTTTAAATTCTATATTTATGAAAGTTTATATATAAATTTAAAGGTTTTTAATTGTGTAATCTTTAATTAAGTTATCATTTCAAATGATGTCCTATCTTTTGAATAATAGTTTTTTATTAAAATAATAAGTTTTTACATACGAATTATATACGTTTAGATAGTTAAAAAAGGCTAATCCGATTTATAACGCTTAAATAAAAAATGCTAGTATATAATTGAAAATAGAAAATGACAAATATAATCACTTTGATATTATTTCAAATATTAAGCATTTACTACTAAAACTACCCTAGTAGTATAAAGTAACATAATAAACTTTTATTATGCTAGAAATATAAAACAAATTATTAATTTAAAAAGAAATTCTGTAAAACATGGTTACTAAAATTCAAATGTCATTTAAATAAAACTTTATATAAAGTATATAAAATTGACCAATATATTAATCAAAATATATTCAAGTTCAAATAATACTCTCTAAGTTAAGCTAAATATGTAGAAAATTCTTATTCGATGTACTTAATACGATAGAAACGGAAAGGTTTATTAATAAGAGATTTTATTTCATAAATAATAATAATTTCATTTTTAGTTTTTCTGCGAATTTTAATAATTAAACTTAAAATTATTATAATTTTGTGAATCTAAATTGCCTTAATAATATAAATATGTTTTGCCTAATAGATTATAGATTTAGTTTAATTAATTTAAGAATTCCTTTTTCAATAGGAAAATTAAAAACGTTTTATGTGACTCTATATAACATTTTGAAAGTAAATAGTTTTATTTACAAAGATTAAAATAATATATGTATAAATATTTTACGACTAAATTATTGTAATAATATATTTCTGGTATTTTTAAAGTTTTTAGGTTATATTTGTTACAAAGTATTAATAACAGAATAATTATTAAATGGTTTAATCATATATTTATCACCCAGTTTCAGTTTATAACGCTAAAATGTATCCGTAAGTAATTTTAATTAAACATTTATTAATTTATTCAACGTCTGTGAACAAATTTCATATCGAAACCTATTGATAATATTCACTTATTTTGTATTACTTGTGGAATAAAATTATAACTAGTAAATATAAGTAATGACGAAGAATTCAAAATATATTATTAAAACTTTAATTAAATGCGTTATAAATATCGTTAATTTATAAAATATTTAATATACTACTTAAAACGGAGCATCTTCTAATTATATTATTTCAGTAATATTTTTCTCAAACGACAATAAACTAAATAATTTTGTTCTAAAATCTTTTAAAGAAATTGAATTTCGTTGTTTATTTATTTATTTGATATACTAGTTTTATTATAATTTTAAATTTCTTTTATTATAATAATAGAATTGTATCATTAATTTTCCAGACAATTAATTTTTTAAAATAATGATTTTGACTAAACAATAGTGTAACGAAGTTTTTATTAATGATTGAAATGTTTATACAATATTTAACGAATATTCTGTTTAAAAAACGACGGTAAAAATTATTAACGCTAAAAATTCATAAAAACAATTTAAATTTAAAAGAAACATATCTACAAAATATATTTCAGTTCAGCCTCTATTTTCGAGGCTGAGTCAAATTTATAGAAATTATGAGACGATATAATTTGTACGGTAAATCCTATATTCGGTATTTTCGAAGGCGACAATTTAATCATAGTGTTTACGGTTAGGGTAAACTATACCTCAGTTGTATAAAGCCTTACTTTAAAGCCGAAGAGTAAAATATATATAAATATAGTTAAAGTGAAGTTATACTTTTAAAAACAATAAAAAATTTATAATATTTTTCCATAATATAATCTGTATAAGAAATATATAAGGGAATATTATTAAATAAAATAATTAATTTATAATATGTACAGTTAATAGTATTTATATTTTTATTTTATAAAACCCTATTTTAAAATTGAATAATTGGTAATAAATTTCGATAATAATAAACCTTATGTTTATTGTTCTTACGGTTAAAGAAGGTCGAAAAATAAAGTTTTGAAGGGCAAACCTAAAGAATAAATCTTAAAAATAAAAACAAAAAAAAACAAACCAAATTTCGAAATGTAATTATTTATAATATAGATTATAATTATTTTACGAAAAGTAACTTAATATAGTGAATTTACTTTCCCAAAAAAGCCGCTTTATTATACTAAATCATTTAAACTAATTTTAATCCCAAATATTATCGAAAACTAATTTCTCTATTATTAGTCAAATTATTACAAATATCGAAAACATTAATACAAAAATTAGGTGGTTTAGTTTTACCCATATTTACAATTTCAAAAAACTATTAGTAACAAAATAACGAAAATGTATTATATAAGGTTATGGATATGTTTAAAAAAACAGAATGTAAATCGAATTATTAAAAAGATTTATACAAATTTATTAACGGATAATTAAATAATTGAAAAATAAATATCACTAATGAAACTATTATTTTATATATTTTATATTTCTTAGGAAAACGGAACAGAGTTTATGAAAACATATTTACGACATAATATATATTTTAAAAAA
This sequence comes from Monosporascus cannonballus, assembly GCA_004154925.1. Classification (NCBI taxonomy): domain Eukaryota; kingdom Fungi; phylum Ascomycota; class Sordariomycetes; order Xylariales; genus Monosporascus; species Monosporascus cannonballus. The sequence goes on from QJNS01000089.1 coordinate 116,117, forward strand.
ACTTTAAACAACTTTAATTTCTAACAATAAAATACAGAATATATTTCTAATACATATATATATAATTAATATGAATCTAATTTAACTATTATATAAGCTTTTTAATGATAGACTCTTATTTCGCCTTTTTAGAAATATACCAATGTAAATAAAATTAGATAAAATAATAAATTACTACTTTAATTTCTAGATTTTATTCAACCCGTTGCTTTTTTAAACATCTTACTTTACGGCGATTTTAGGCTGCCTTATTTTGCTTTTATTTACGTCGATTTTTGTCTAAACTATAAAAGATATTTTCTGTCCATACTAGCCGAGTAAATTAACGTTCGTGATTGTTTTTGATTTGTTTTAAAATTTAGTTTCGGAAATCTTAAATGCGCCGTTATTTTTCTTTTTCAATTTTATTAACAGGTTCCTTATAAATTTTATGCTTTTAGATATAGAGTTTTGTAAAAATGTAATTATCGATATTTCTTCAATCCAACTATATTTAACAATTAATAGTCGAAATCGATTTTCGTAAAAAGGATTTTGGGTTTTAATAATATTTATAATTTTGTTTTTTAATAACTTAACAATTAAATACTATAAATAACACAGCTTTTGTAAAGTTTTACCCTTATATGTAAACGATATCAAATCTTTCGAATTTTGCGATATAATATTATAGTTATTAATAATTTAAAAGATTACCGTAAAACAATCGATTCGTACCACTGGCCAAAGTTCGTAAAACACTTTATATATACTTCGGATTTATCTTCAAGGATTATTTTTAAACTTTAACCTCAAGCTTTAACGCGTAAAACTTAATTTTTCGGCTTCGCCGAATTGTAATAACGACTCTAAGGTTTATTATAATAGAAATTTATCGGCAATTATTCCATTCTAAACTAAGGTGCCATAATATTAAAATATAATATATTTTAATTATACGAAATATAAATTAATTAATGTATTCGAAAGTTTTATATATAATATATATTATATTATTTATATGTTATCATATCTTTTATATATTTATTCTAATTTACACCGTATTACTTGAAAAAAATATTTTATATAAAATATATTTGAATTTAAGTTATATTTTTTAAGCTAAGCCAACTATATCGAAATTATTACACGGTATAATTTATATAATATATAATATCGAACACCTTTATATACAATAAGTAATTTATCGTTTTTACGAATAAGATAAATTATATCTTAATTCCATAAAGACTTACTCTAAAGTCGGTTAATGCGTAATTGCTAACAAACTTCTGCTATGATCAGCTTTATGCCCTCTAGCTAGTTTAGCAGAGTCGAGAGATTAAGCTTTGCGCGGCAAACCTTAAGGATAAACCTTGAATATAAACCTTAAGGGTAAACTGTAAATAAATCTTAAGCGTAAACCTTAAGGGCGCATAAAAGGCTTTGCGAGCCTCGTCAGTCTTAAAATTAAGAGTGTCAGATGTTTACTAGTAAAAATGTTTAAATATATTTTATAGTATGTTTTTATTAAACCTTGTTATATTTTTTAAATTTCATTGACAAAAATAGAAGATGTTTAAAATGATATTTATTTATTAATGTGTTTGTATTTCGTGTTTAATATTTATTTACTATATTTTTTATGTAAATACTTTTCAATTATAATATTATTCTACAGCAACGATTTTATATTACTAATAATAACAACCTTTATAAACCATATACGGCCGAATATTAGTAAAGTTATTAAACATTAAGTTAAATAATTTTTTAACAGCTGATGTAGTATTTAATAATATTATTTATATTATAGATTACTTGGTTACTTCGGTTTAAAAATCTGTTTTTATTAAATTAATTAGAGTTGAATAACTCTTAAGTAATACTCAATTTTATAATGTTAAAACAAATAATTTTACTAACGATTTATTATTATATCAATTAAATACCTACAATAAACCGATTAGTTTGGAATTTTTATCACGAATAATAATTTTGGTGTTAAACAAGAGATTATCTAAAATGTGTTCTATTATAAGTAAAAGGACAAATTTTAATAAGTCAACGAAATTCTATATGATATATATATATTAAATATTTTACAAACCGCTTTTAAAAGTATATTTAAAACTTATGGCATAAAATTCGCCAATATATTTGTAAACGGCTTAACTGAATATAATTAAAATTCAAAAACTTTATCAAAATACAATGAAACTCTTAATAATCGTCAAAAGAAATATATAATTATATTAATACGTGTATATGCTTGTAGGTATTAAATAATCATATATTTTTTACAAAAATAAATATTTTAATCTTTAATTTATTTCGATTTTAAAAAGGAATTTTGCTAAATTCAACGATATAATTCTAAATAAATCTTGCAGTTATGAAGACCTATTTTAAATTTATCCGTAATATATGTAACTAATTCAACGCGATATATTTATGCTTATTACGTATTATAAAAATACACTCTATAATTTTAAGATTTACACGCAAATATCTACGATTTAAAAAACTGGTTATATATTACCTTTCAATGACAATAAACTTTTCCGTGATTTCAATAATATTTTGAAATACTTTATATGAATAATAAATAATATGATATTCTTCTTTAGAAAAACATATTTCTTATATAATGAATAAACACAAAACCTTATTTGAGTATCTAGATAAATACGAAAAATATATAGTTAAATTTAATTAAAACTATTACGCGAATAGAATCTGGAAAAGATTTAATATTGCTCCAATTAATTAACGCGTTATAAATATATATATAATTATTATAAAATATTTTAAATTATTTATTACAAAAGGTTTTAAACATTTTCATAAAGTATGTATTAACATAGTATATATTAATATATTTGTCTGTTTTAATTTGTCTATTATTAAGGCATATAATAATATAATACCGTATTTATTGTATCGACTAGTACAAGTATTTTCAATTAAAATTATTTCATAATTCTTTTTATAAACAACTGTTGAATATTTTAAATATAAGTATAAAAATATTCAAAAAGATATGGTAAGTAGAATATTTAATTTTTAATACGTACTTTTATTTTAATCTGTAGAAATTTGATAAATATTTTATTATAAATATCAAATTCTAAAAGAATTCGAGGTATTATATTTACGAAATTTTATAGCAGAATATTATTAATAAATATTTTTAATAAAAACGTAAATAATGTAAGAATACAGCCCTTATAAAAATAAGGCTGGTAGCCGCCCAGCCACCAATCAACTACCGACCCACTTACTAATATAAATCCATTATCTGGCAGTTAATGGGAAACGCCAGATGGAAGTAACCTAATATATTTACTTTTTGGAATCCGTTTTATGATTGGTTAGAAATGTGAGATAACGAAGGTGCGACGCTAGCCACAATACCAAAAGGTCAGCAATTCCAAACCCTTCTAGGCTATATTAGCAACTAGGTACTATTCTTGATATTTGGAAACGTCTTATCAGGATATATATGGAGTCCTGTTCTAGCCCTTTTGGCTGGCTACAGGGAGCTGCATTATCTTACAAGAAATTACCTTACTTAACTTACAGCTTTCCATTATTTTACAATTCTTCTATTTGCTATAAAAGGTAACGCAATAATTACTAAAAATAAAGTTTACCGATTACAAAATGAACCTAGGTTACTAGTCGAAAAAATCGCCGATCGAAACCCAACCGACGAACGATCGATTACGGTACGAGAACAGGCGAAAAAGCCTATAACGGAACCTTAACGGACAAAAAACCATAATCCCCGAGATCCCGAATTACTTTACATATATGATAAGAATACGTCCTGATAACCGTTAATTAAATAATCGGAAAACAGGCATAATATAACGAACGTATTCCGGAATTTAAAACAAAAAAGGATTAAACCCTTTAATAATAATTAAATCTTAAAAATTATTTATTAATAAAACGAATAATATTCGAAATTATTCCAATCATTGGCCAAATAATAAATAATAACATAAATTAAAAAAGCAAAACTTTATAAATTAATTGCGATATTATCGCAAAAGCCCAAAGGCGATAAACGAATACTGCGTTATAATTATCCGAAATTTTGCGAACGCGCATTAATTAAAAAAAATTAAATAAAAGTTATTACGGAAGTTTACGCTAAAAGGTTAAAACAAAATGCCTTTATTTATATTTAATAGGCTATAGGCCATATAGACGTTTTTATGACGAACGCGTAATAATTATATTTCGTTATATTTAATTACTTTAATTACGAAAAAATATTAAAAATAAAAGATTTATAGATTTTTAATAAAGCAAATTACGTAAATCCTAATATTTTTCGATAAGAAATATAAGGAATAATTTATAAAAGTATAATAACGATCCGATTAATCGCCGTTAGATTTTTACGTTAAATAAAAGCTTTTAATTTATAAAATAAAATTTATAAACATTCTTAATACGGAAAATAATCGGAATAATAAGCGTTTTATTTTTAATTATCTTTACAAATTAATACCAAAATTATAAAATACTTTATTACGAAAAAACGTTAAATTAAAAAAATTAATAACGTAATAAATAAAGTAAAACGTTACTAAAACGCCTAGAAAAAAGCGAAAGAAAATTAATTATTTTCCGCCAAAAATATTAATAAAAATAAATAATCCCATTTTAACGCTTTTAAGAAAAAAATCCTTAAAGCAAATTAAAAATATTGCATAAAAAAAATAAGGATTACGGACGTTCTTATATTTAGAAGGCAAATAATCGCCGATTTAATTCCGATCGGAATAAATCCGTACGACTTAATATCCTTAATTTTTATAAGGGCTTATTTAAATATTATAATTATGGGAAACCAGGCCTTAAAAACATAAATTGCAAATCAAAACAAAATACGAAAACCCTGCTATCCCGGCCATACGGAAACCGACCTCCGAAAGCTATATAAAACGTCACAATATATAATAATAAATCAAATTAATTCCCAGACGTAAACTCAAAAAAAAGCCGGAATAAACGTATATATCTAATTTATTTCAGTTAATAATTATAGGATAATTGGAATAAAGCCGCCTTTTAAAAAAAGGTATTTATCAAAAAAATACGGGGGATATAATAATATAAATAAATATGGATACCGGAATACAGATAAATATTATAAGCAGAAAATTAATAAAAAAACTTAATTTTTAATTAATTTCCGTAAATATTCCGGACCTTATCGGCATTAACGGCATATATATCAAATATTATAAGGTTTACGAAATTCCTATTAATATAATAACGGAAACGAACGAAAATTTAAGTAAATTTACTTTATAATATGCCGTAATTTAAAAACATTTAATTTTTTATTATCCGAACCCGAAATAAGTAAATTAAAGATTTTGCTAAATATAATTATATATTAATAATTATACGGACCGTTACAAAAGGTTAATAAATAAAAAATTACAAACCTAACGCTTTCCAATAAGTAAATTTATATTCTTAACTTACTAAGCTTAACCGAAAAATCAAATATCTCGGAATTCAAAAAATAATAAAAACGGAAATTAATCGATTTTTTTATATATCTAAAAAGTTTCCGGCGAATATATTCCGAAACAATAACGAAAAAAATATTTTTACTATTAAAGGCAAAATATATAATAAATTTAATCCAAAGGAAAACGCTCTTATTCGGCCTAATTTACATTATTGCGGAAACATAAAAAAAGGTATTCGAAAAATATATCCGAAAAAACCTGAAAATAAGCCGGATACGGTATTCGAAAACGAACATAAAAATACTAATATTATTTATGCCTAAAAAAACGGCAATTTCCAATTATACGTTAATTATAAAAGGTTAAATCGGGTAACGATTAAAAACCGATATTTTTTATTTTTAATTTTAAAATTAATAAATCGCTTAAAATTAACCAAAATACTTTCGAAAATTAATTTTACAAATATTTACTACCGTATGAAAATTAAAAACCGTAATTAATAAAAAATTATTGTCCAAATACAGTACGGATAATTTAAATATACGGTTATATTATTTGGCCTTATGAAAGCATTAATAACGTTTTAAATTTATATATATAAAACATTAACTGCATTAATTAACTATATATACGTAACATATTTAAATAATATAATTATTTATTCGGATAACGAAAAAAATTAAACGAAATATTTTTAATTAATTTATAAACGGCTTTAATAATATTAATTATTTGTTAAAACAATTAAATATCAATCTTTTAAAAAAAATTTAAAATCTTAAAATTTATAATTAATACCGATAATTTGGAAATAAACCGCCAACAGTTTAATACTATCGAAATATGGCCAAAACCAAAATTAATTTATAACATTTAAATATTTTTGGGATTTACGAACTTTTATCGGAAATTTATCACTTATTATTCCCGCATTACCGAACTTATTACTAAATTTTTAAAAATGGCGTAAGGCAAAAATAAAAGTAACAAAATTCCAGTAACCCGAAAAAGTTAAAAAGGCGTTCCGAAATTTAAAAAATATTTTTTAGTCGGCGACCATTTTCCAACATTAAAATAATGCCAAAAATATTAAAATTAAAATAAATGCCTTAATAAAAGCCATATTAAAAATATTTTTACAAAAATACGGAAAGTATTAATACTTAATTACATACTGGTTACGAAAATTAAATTTAACCGAAAAACGGTAAATTTCGAAATAACAAAAATTATTAATAATTATAAAAAACCTAAAATATTAACGGCTATACTTTAAAAATACGGAATTTTGTTTAATATTTACCCATTATATAGCCTTAAAAACATAATAAAGGCGCTAGCGCGTAACCTTAAGGAAAAATTAACTTAATAAGTTTACCGCCTTACGTAATTTAATTTTAAAATCTAATACCAATTGGAGGCCGCCAACCTGGCGAATAAATTGTTTAAGCGCTCGGATTACATATTAAAGGAAATCGCGTATAAAAATATAATCCTTACGTTATCTAAGAAATTCGGATTTACAAATAATATGCCGGAAAACATACGGAAAACGGTCGCAAATATATAACACGATTCAAAATATTATAAAAGGGCAAAAGGCCTTATAAAAATAATACAAAATTCGCTTATTATAAAATTTCCAAGTAGATTTTAGGTGGCGGAAGTTCAAATAGCTATTATCCGCGTAAAAAAACGGAAAACCCTTATTATATAATTGAAAAAGACTTTCGAAAAAAAAGGAAAAATAAGAAACTATACATTTATTAAACCTATTATTTATAAATAATAATATAAACGCAAATCGCAATAATAATACGATTAATAATTAAATAACGATAACCGCAAATTACGATTACATTACAATCGGATTCCGAAAAGTTAAAAAAAACAAAACTGGTATTAAATTACTATTTATAACTAATACGTTTTACGTCCTTTAACAAAAAAAACTATTTAAAAATAAAACGGCACTTTAGCCAAAAATTTCCTGATAATTTTATAATCAGGTTTAAAAGTTATAAACCAAGGATTGAAATATTATAAAATTAATACGGATAATTAAATACCAAGCCGGAATAAAAAAAAGATTTTTTCTGAACTTAAATAAAGTTTTACATTATTAAGATAAATTCATAATCCCGTTACAAAACATTTTACGGAAATAATTAATTAATTAACACCATAATAATTTAAAAATAAGATATATAAGATATATCCGTACATTAAAATTAATAACCAAAAAGTTTTATTAAGAAAATATTATAAATAATATTCAAATTATTAAGGCATAATAAAACCATATCATAAACCATATAAATAATTATAGCCTTTGCCGTTATTTAAATAACTTTTTTAAAAGATTTCGTTAAATTTTATTACGGAATTTCCTAAAAACGTAAGTTTAAACGGGTTAAAATATAACGTAATTTTAATGATCGTCGGCCGTTTTACGAAATTAAAATTATTTATTTTTACGGTTAAAACCTTAATCATAACCGAATTAACCCGATTACTTTATAACGAAATTAAATACAAATTCGGTATGCCAACCGAAATTATTAATAATAAAAATAAGTTATTAACGAATTAATTCTGGGTGGAATTCTGCAAAAAACGGAAAATATAACGGCGAATATCGACCATTTATTATCCGCAAATTAATAAGCAAACAGAACGTATTTATTAAATTTTAAAACATTATTTTTATAATTATATTAATAAATATTAAAATAATTAAATAAAGTTATTACGAAAATTAAAATTCGTATATAATAATATGCGGAACGTATTTACCGGCCGTTTTCCGTTCGAAACCTTATATAGGTATTATTTAAAGATAATAAAATACCTTTTATAAAAATTTAAAATATATATATAAGGAATTAAAAAACGCCTTAAGAAAATAACGGCTATTCGTTAAACAATATATAAACATTAGGAAAAAATAACGGCAGCCTAAAAAAAATATTATGATTAACGTTATATGCCTATAAAATTCCAATTAAGGTAATAAGTAAATTTATTAATCAAAAATTTCAAATTCAAAAATAAAACATTTAAATTTATTTATATCCGGGTTACGATTAAAGAGTAAATAAGTTCCTAAGTATAAAAAATAATATTTTTTACTGAATATTAACGGATATATAATATATTTTTAATATTTTTGTTAAAACTGTAATATAACTGGGAACCGGATAACGTCCAAATAACGTTACCGGACTTAATAAAGGAGTAAGAAAAATAAGTAATAAAAAATATCGTCCGCCACCGAAATAACTGGAAATAACCCGAATATCTAATTAAATAAAAAGGTTAGCCCGTTAAGTACAATACGTAAAAACCTCGAAAACATTTCGAATACGCTCTTAAGATATTATAACGTTATAAAAAAAAATCAAATACGTACATACAAAATAAAACGACTTAAAAACCATAAGATAATAATAGCTTAATCGGAAATTAATCGCTTAATAATTATAAGGATTATAAAAAATATTTTAAGCAAAATTAAAATATTAATATTAAAATATTACCTAATTATATAACTGTTTTTAAGCCTTTGACGAATAATTACCTTATTATATACCAATTAAAAATTTATAAAGAACGTAAAAGGAATTAAACCTTTATTTCGGAAATAAGGTTTTACGCTTAATTATTAAGCTTTACGTTAGTTAAGCCTTAATGGACGTATTAAAGAAATTAATATAAAAATATCGGAAAATAATCGGACAATATACGACGGCAAAAAACGAATATATTTATTAAATTTATTAAACGTAAAACCCGGAATAAATTTAAAAATATTTTATTTCTTAGGAAAAATAAGGCCAAGTAACCGGAATATAATTTGTTACTAATTGGAAATAAGGCGCCGCACTTAAAACGCTTAGTATATTTGGGTTTAATAATAGTTTCGCTAAGCAAAACCGTTTTTTAATTGAGATTACTAATAAATATCAAAGTTTCGTTAAAACGTTAAAAAACGGGCAGAAGATATTCGTAAATAGGGAGTATAACGGCATAAAAATTTTCGAAAATTATCTTATTTATAAAGATACCTTAAATTTACGCCAAATCGAAAATTAACTGCAAAATAATAAGAAAAAGACCGTAATATTTATAAAAAGAATTTAAATTTATAAACCTATAAAATAACGTTAAAATTGGATTTTTGCAATTATAACCGACGATCGGAAACCGACCTTAATTGTATTAAAAAAAGGATATTTCTTAGTAATAATTACGTTAAAGGCAAATTTGGCCTCGTAAAGGACGTCAAGTCGACGACCGACCGCAATTACGTTAGAACGTTTATACTGGGTACTTACAGTATAAGCTTTTTCGAATTCGTCGATTAACTCCTAATTATCGGTGCCGAATTAAGAAATTATCTAGGCGGTACCTTTAAAAACGATCGGAATTTAAACGGAAATTAAATATCGATATTAATAACATTAAAAATAATTACTTACCGCGCGAAAAATCTTATGATAATAATTGGCCATAATATAATTTAGGGCGCCCGGAACCTGAACGTAAACCGTACGGTAATCGAAATAATATTGTATTACGTAAATATAATACGGCTTATTACTGCCCGTAATACGATTAATATTTATTTTACCATCGGCGGTAAAGGGATAACGCTTAAGAAAATTCTAATCTTCCTTAATATCAAAATAATACTTTTTTTTGAATTTCTTATAAGAAAAAAATATTGCGAACGGAGATAATACGCAAAATAGTTGGAAAAAATAAAATAAGAATAAAGAAAAATAGGAAACCGAACAGAACATATACGCGAAAAAAATGGAAATATGGACGCGAAAAGAAAAAAAAAGGTAAATAAAATGGGGTTAAAAACAGGTTGTAATAAATAATTGGGCAGAATATAATTAATTCCGTAATATAATACGCATTAATTACAACAGTAACTACTTATAATACAACATAACGGTAAATTATCGGCAAATATACGTAATTAAATTCATAAAATACGTTATATCAAATTAATAATAATATTATTAAAATTTAACAGCTTAAAAAGGGGCAAAATGGTAAAAATATAGCTCTTATAAAAATAAGGTTAATAACCGACCAGCTACCGATTAACCACCGACCTACTTACTAATATAAATCTACCATCTGGCAGCTAATGGGAAACGCTAGATGGAAATAACCTAATATATTTATTTCTTAAAATCCGCTTTACGACTGGTCGGAGATCACCTCACTTAGCTTACAGCTGTCCATTATCTTACAAATAATTTAATTAATATTTGAACAATGATTTTGTAATAATGTTTTTAATATATTTAGTTTAATAAAATTATTTTGATATTATATTAATGAATTTATAATATATTTTTTAACTTTACTTTTTTATATGCAATTTATTGTATGTTAAATATTTTATCGTATAAATACAATAAATGTAACATTTCACATCGTTAAAAGTATATTTTAACTGTTAAATATAATAATTATAATAATTTAAATATTGATATTATATACGATAAAATTAATTCTAGTTCTATACGAAACTAGTTCGAAAAATGTAAAAAGGGAGTCTAGAAAATATAATAAACTTTATTGTTCCAAACTCAAAAATTATACCAATATAATATAACTTATTACTAAATAATCTTTATAGAATATTAAATAATAATATGAAAAGTCCGTATAAAATGGAAACTAAGAAGATTAAAACTTATATACATCGATAGTTTCTATATAAAAATTAAATAATTAAAACAAATGGATTTTAATATAAACGTTTGCATTTAAAAATTGATTTCTTCAAAAAGAGTTCATTAGCGCTAAAAATAAAACCGTTACTAAAGCAAATAAATAACAGATTAAAAAATTAAACCAAAACTTTATTTAAAATCCACTGTGGCGTAGGATTACTTTAAATATATTAATTTAAATATAATAACCCAGATTTGAAATTTCTAAAGTATATCGATAAAAATATATAATTAACATAGTCGCAATATATATAAAAACGTTGTAATTATAATATAAAATTTGTTTTTTATTTCTTTATTTATATTTGATATATAATATTTAAATTGTATGAAGACAATATTTATTTACTTATATTAAAAAAATACAAGGTAATTTTGAAACAAACGCATTATATATGTACTGTTTTGTTTAAAAGAAAAATTAAAATCTTTAAAATAAAATATTGAAATATTTTTCAAACCAGGTTTTAACTACTATACATTACCTTATATAGTTTATTTTCACTAGAAAATACATGATATTTATATTAAAGTAAAGGTTAGTTTAATATTTACTTATAATTATAATGTTATTAAGAAAATATATTTACGCTGTTAAAAACTAAATTTAATTTTTAATTATAAAATACTCACTTTTAAAAACTTATTAATTTTAATAATATTTAAAATAATACGTATTGCAAGAATAGTTTATGCGTTAATGTTAAAATTAAAAACATTGTTTAATATCAAAAAAACGATTTTTTATCGTACTAAGAGACTCCTATTAAAAACTAATGTTTAAAGGTTTGATTAAAAGGATATTACGAAAAAAATACATTTTATTTAATAATAAATTCTTTTAAAAATTAAAATAATTTTAAAATAATATTAACATATATAACTGCGGTATTACCTACAATCTAACTGTATTATATCATTATTAAATTATTACTTTATAGATACTTTTAAATTTTAGTAAAAGAATTATAATGACTTAAAAATTATTTACCTCTTTGTCTTGTTACTTTTAAAATTCTATAAATATAATAAAAGTTATGTTCATAGAATTATTTTAACAAAAGCTATAGTTAAAATTGTTTTAATTTATTTAATACTTTTATAACAATTAATGTACGCTGTATTTACCTTTAACAAACAACTAGTGTATAAAAAACATAGAATTAATTAAATATATTTTCAATTATTTTTAAAATTTCACAAAACTCTAAACAAGAAATAAATATTTTGGTAAAAATATCGGTATTTTATTAAGTAACACTTATAATTAAAATTTTAAATTTAACACTGCTCAAAATTACAACGCGTAAAATAAGAATACGTAAAATAAATAATTATCATAAAAATTTTTAAAAAAATTTAACCAAACTTAAACCATCGATATTATTTAATTTTATAACATTTAAAAAGCTTTATACAATTTAACTTTTAATTCTTTAACATTTTTATTTTAGCCAATTGTTTTAAATTATTTTAAATTATATTATCAATTTGATTTATATAAAAATTTCTGCTTAGTGGGTATTCGTCAATCCCTAATAAGACCTAATAGGTACCTAATAACTCCTTAACAAACCTAATGGGTACCCATTCCCTCACCCTCCAGTTCCCATTTCCCGTCTTAAAGCCAATGCCATTTATGGCCTGGGGGTGTGACCAGAGGCTGTGAGGCGAGTCTGTCAGGGGGGCGGCGACACTCGGAAGAGAGCTCAGATAAATAGGACACCTTCTCCTGAATCCCCCGCTGCTAAATTCCATGCTGGCGACAAACCAACCAAAGCCGCTCGGCGTTCCACTGCAATGGACGTGCCAAGAACATTCCATGAACCGTCTGTGGCGGCGGATCTGTGGGGGCGTTGACCAGACCTTGTACATGTATTGGCATTTCAACAAGCTTGTTTTCTTGTTAAGCGTTTGCTCTCGAATTGTTCATCATTGTCAATGACAAGATGTTCCAGCAAGACGTGATCGAGTGTCTTATAACCTACTAGGCTTTGTACCACCATCATGTCAACGTCCCCAGGTAAAAAAAGAGTCGTTCCGGCTCCAGCGGCGATATTCTCCGCACTGCAAGCAATATACACGCACCTTGACATCATCGAGTTAGTGACTCACGGTGGCATAAGTAACACCCTTGCTCCGACAGAGGCACGAATCTCCAAAGTGGGGAAACATTTAACGATCGGAAACCAGCATCAAATAGGTAGGTGGCATGCTACTCTTGTGCGTAGCTTAATACGGAAGCCCTCACCCATTTGGCTCTCGTGATTTCATAGAAAGCTCACTCGAGCTACTCATCGGTAGATATGCCGAGGTGGCGTCGTTCTACCGTCACTCGTTCCCCTGCATATGCTACTACCTTCTCAGGAACGTAACACACCAACTTGGATATAAATCAACAAGCATTGATGAGAGAAATGCAAATAAGCCTTACGCCTGGATATCACAATGGTCCTTGTACAATAAAATCGTGGGCTAAAAACGCGAAATCTGCCGTTCCCTCTGCAGATATATACACTTACAATCGCATTGCATGCCCCGGCCGGGGACCAGCCGTGTATCTTGTAGCAAAACACCAGAAATCACAAAGTCAAACAGCCGTTTTCGGCTTCATTTTGCAAAACAGAAAACAGGGAGAAATTTATATAATGACGTATGAGTGTGACTGCTAGGCGGTTTAACCAACTAATAAACCTTAGTCGTACGGGTTTATGTTGGCAGGAGTATTGTGGGACTCTGTAGCAATAAAATAATTTAATCACGTTTCTTAATACCAAAGGTACAAAAGTCGTATTATAAAGGGTTGGTATTAATAAATACTTTATTGCAAACTGAAATTATTTAAATTATGGAAATAACAAGCATATTATATTTGGTTTTGGTTATCAGTTACCGCGGGATCATCATGATCTTACAAGATCCTAATAATCCTAACTTTTGTGGATTTCGCAAAATCCCAATGATCCTGATTTTCGTTACGTAACCTTTTTCCTGGTGCTCCATTTGCTTTGACTATTTCCGGCTGTACCAAGGACGTTAAGTTATAATACGATTTTCTTTTGTTCCAGATTTTTGTCCCGAAAATTTTATCCGTAAGTATTTAATTTATCATAACGGATCGTATTAATGTCATGACCCAGCAAGCCACGGTTTCCAGAAACGGTCTGTCAGAACCCAACCACAAGTGCGTAATGGAGCAGGTTATGTGATGGATCACCAACTTACTGATAGTAAACCAATAAACCGGATCATTAACTAATTGGTGGTAAGCCAATAAGCCGGATTACTAATTTACTAATACTAATCAAATAAACCAGATTAAAATATATACGTTCATTATTTCCATAATTTATATAACTTTATTTTGCAATATAATATCATTATTTAAAGCATTTTTGAAATTACGAAACGTAATATATTATTATATTTATTACTTAAATTTCCATAATATTTTTATTAATAAAAACCCGTAGGACTAAAATATAATAATTAATTAAATTACTTAGCCTTTATACGTTATAAGTTTTTATTCAGTAATATCGTTAAACTTTGAGCAATATCACCGACATTATATCTATTACTAAGCAACCCGAATAACCCATTTACCAAATCCCGGATAACCCGGATATTGGAATAAAATCCGAAAAGGAAAAAGAAAAACCTCGCCTTTTTCGCGAAAAAGTTCTCAGACGCCTGGATGTTATAAGTAAACGTATTATTTAATTTGAAAAAGATAATAATGATCTTACGACGTTATTTTAAACCACCTATAAAAAGCTTAAGGAGAAAAAAAAAGCTCCTGAATTCAGGAAGCCTTTTCGAACGAATCGGATTATCCAGCTTAATTTCATTAAAGAACCGAAATTCTTTTTTAATTTACTTAAGCCAGAACCTTTCGACGGAACATTAATTAAATTATAATTGTTTTTAATTTAATATTAAATATATTTCAAATATTTTCCTATTTCATTTATTACGTTTATTATATATGTTAAGTTTATACTCGGATTATTTACTGGAAATACGGTTATTTAGTTTAAACCGTTATAAAAAATACGTTATTTTATTAATCGAAAAACGACACCCGGAAATAATACGAATATATAGCGATTATAAATAATTCGAATAAATATTAACGAACATTTTCGGAATAATAAACGAAAAAACAAAAATTAAAATATAAATCTAATAATTATGAAAAGGAAATTCGATATGGAATTACGGTAGCATATTCATTTAATTAGCTGTTAAGTTATATTAAAAATAAAAAAGTTTAATAATTAAATTTTTTTAATAACTTAAAAAAATAAAAATTCATATTTCAAGTTTAATCGGCCTAATTATTTATCGGATTATATTATTATTCTAATTAAATTAATAATGGTTTAATATAAATAATATATTAAAGGTATTAGGAAAAGGATAATAATAAACCCCGATATACGGCTAATTTTAACGTTTCTTAATATAACAATAATTTTTACGGTATAAAACCAGGACATATAGAATTAAAAGCCATTTACAGAGAGGATTAGAACCAGACCAAATATTACAATTGTAATAAGATAGGACATAGACCAATATGGTACAAGGTACCTAAGAAACCCTATTGAAATGACTAAAAACCAATACCTGAAAAATAGGTTAGAAAGAATCAAAAAGACGGAGGCAAATCCATCAACATAATTCCGCCTAAGTATATACTAGGTTTTCCATAACGAAACATCCAGCAAGAAATACGAAAAACCAGGACGCTGGCTTAATAGGCATTACGAACACAATAAAAAGTATTATAAAGATAATTACGCAAATACCAAAATTGGACAAAAAATATTTATCTCGGAACCCCTAATCGATATGCTAAAATATATACCATATAATGTCGACGACAAAAATATCCCGGTACCGAAAAATAAAAATAATATATTTACGGACGGAATATTTACATATATTATAAAGACTTGGATTTTCTAACACGTACCGGAAATAATAAAAACAATAAATAATAATATTGATATTTTTGATATATAACCCCAAAAGATATTTAATAATTAGCCGAAACAAAAAGCTGGCCCGAAAAGAATAATACTCGCAAAAAAGCTTTTTTATTATTATTAATAATATAATTATTAACCAGAAAAAACGATAATTTAATATATAAAAAAACAATTACCAAAAGGCTATTACAAATTTTTATTTTGAATTAATATTTCTTATAAACGTTTACCAAACAAAATTAATTTAAAAAATATATTAATATATAAACGCTTTTTAGAACAATAATCAAAATAATGCATAATAAGATACAGTTATAAATATAAAAAAATAATTATTTCGATAAAGAATATTATAACAGAATTAAAAGTAACTAATACGATTCGAAAAAAAGTACGCCGGCAACAAAAACAAATAGAGTAACTTAACGCGCGAAATATAGAAATATAGATAACGCTCGACAAACTCGAACAGAAATTAAAAGAAAAAAAATTACCTATAAAGAAATTACAAAATAACGAAACTCAAAGAAATTAAAAAAAGCTTCCAAAAAAGGTTTTAAACGCGACGATAAAAACCGTTAATAACCTTATTACTTTAGATATGCGAATTAAAACGTATTAATATACCGCAATAATAAACTGCGGAACTCTAAAGGGGAATTAATTTATACCAAATATAATTAATAAGCTTAAATTGACATGAAAATACAAGTTAAAACCTAATATAACAATAAATACCGAAAGTTAAATATTCGCTTATAATAATAGAAAAATTATACGCAAAATTAATTACTTCGAGATTTTTATCTAAAAATAATACCAGATAATTATCGTTCTATTTAGGAATTACGATATAATCTTAGAATTACCATAAATACGGCAGTACGGAATCTTAATTAATAACGAGATTAGCCAGGTAAGATTTACTTTACACCTTATTAACAAACAAAAAAAAAATTAAAATTTCAATATTTGATTAATAATAACGACTAATACAAATATAAGAATACGACAAAAACATTATTAACCAAAGAAAAAAACATAAAAAAAACGAGCATGAAAGAAAAATACGACATATCGTTACAACCATCAAAGCGAAACTAAACCAACTAAATAACGATCTAAAACAATAACAGCTCCAAAAATCTAAAGCTCTAACCAATATACTACTATAATACCACAAATACAAACAGCTTTTCAAAAAGAAACTCGATACGAAATTACTAAAATATAACGAATAGGATTATAAAATAATTTTCAAAAAAGGATTCTTAATAAATTTTACCCTATTTACAACTTTAACAAAAACGAATTACGTACTTTTAAAAAAATACTTAGAAAATCGGTTACAGAAAAATTAAATTCAACCTTCGAAATTACCAGCAGAATACTTTATATTTTTTATACCTTAAAAAAATTAAAATATTACAACTTATAATTAATTACCGATAACTAAACGATATTACAGTTGAAATCGGACATTATTACCCTTTATTACAAAACTCAAAAACCGACTTTATAAAACCAAATCGTTTATAGCATTCGATCTCAAAAATAAATAAAACTTTATCAAAATCAAAAAAAGAACATAAATAATAAACGGCCTTTAAAACGAAATACGGATTATGTAAGTATTTAGGTATACTAATAAGATTTACGAACGTACGAGCAACCTTTTAACGGATAATAAATTATGTACTACAAAAATATTACGATATTTTCGTTATATGCTATCCCGACGACATTCTCATTTTTTTAAAAACAGAAAAAGCATACGAAAAATGCGTTTATAAAGTTCTTTAAGTTTTACAGAAGGCATAATTAGTTATTAACGCAAAAAAGGTCAATTTTACAAATAGAAAATAAGATATTTAGGACATATTATTACCCTAAAATATATTAAGATAAACCTCATAAAAATCGCTGCAATCACATGATAACAAACCTTAACGATAGTCAAAAAGGGATAAGTATTCCTTAAATACGCCAACTATTACAAAAGGTTTATTCGAAACTTTAATAAAATAACCATATTCCTAACGAACCTTCGAAACAAAATTTCAAATAAATGCCAGATACGGAAAAAATATTTCAAAATATTAAGAATACGATTACTAATAAGTAAATATTAATTATATATAATTTAAATCATTTCGTTAAATTAAAAAGCAATATTTAGAATTCCGTATTAAATGCAATAATCGGATAATAAAATAATTAAGATAAATTACACCTTATTATATTTTTTATGCAAAATAAAAAAGACCAAATTTAATTACTGTATTCCAAATAAAGATTTTATAACTATTATTATGGCATTTCGAGAATTTAAGCATTTCCTAACAAAAAGCTTATACCAAATCAAAATTAATATAAATTATCAAAATTTACCTGATTTACTATTACTAAGAAATTTATAGGATAATAATTTCGTTATACGGAAAAATTGGCGAATTTCGACTTAGTTTTTATTTACAAAAAAGGTTTAGAAAATAATAAAGCAAATATTTTAAATTAACCACCAAACTTTAAAAGAAATAATTAAAATTAATTATATAATTTTTGACGTTTTTATAAAAGGATATTTATACCCGTAACAAATTACGATAATTCGGGCAATATCTTTCGATATATATTAAAAGGTCCGGCAGTATAACGACAGTTTTCTAAAAAAATTAAAAAAAAATAAATAAGATATAAATTCCAGAAACAATACTCAAATGGTTTAATACGAAATATATACAAATATTAATTATACAGATATCCAGGTATCTACAAAATTCTAAAACGGCTTTAACTGATATATTCCTTTTTTAAAATAAAATTAACAATATAAAAATTATACGATAATACGATATTTACGCCAAAACAAAAACTCAATTACATAAGCCGTATAGAAAATTACAGCTATTACCAGTTATAAAATGACTATAACATTTAATTAGATTCGATTTTAATATTACATTTTTTATATCAAAAAATAGAATTATAGAAATATATTATAATACTAGTTTTATAATTATCCACCGATTTAGGAAATTCTTTTATTTTTTACTATATTACAAAAGTATAAACGCCGAACAAATAATATACATTTTTTAAATATATTTTTAATATATACGAACTATTAATAAAAACTATTTTAAATAAAAAATCGATATTCGTATCTAAGTTTTAACAAAGTTTAATAATATAAATCAACTTAAATTGCAAATTATATAACGTATTTAACAGTTAAATAAATAAATAAACAAAATACACGAAATAAATTTTAAAAGCTTGTTTAAAATATTATATTAATTATAAATAAAATAATTAGGTTAATAAATTATTAATTATATAATTAACTTATAATATTAAGTTTTACGAAAATATCAAAATAATATTAATAAATATAAATTTTGGTTTTACATTAAAAATTTACAAAAAAACGCGTAACGACGGTTCAATTAATATTAAACCAATCCATACGTCAAAATAATTACGATAGTTATACCAAAAAATAAAGACAAAATTAAAATTCTTACGTAATTAAATAAATAAATCTTATAACCAAAAGAAAATTAGAAAGATTAATTTTCGAAAAAGAGAAAATAATTTTCTTCGTTATAAAAAATATTTAAATAAAACGACCTACCAAATAACTCGATTTTAAATATATCGGTCCATATAAAATCGCCAAAAAAGTCTTAGAAAATAATTATTAATTAAAACTTTTACAAAAAGTTTAAATTTATCTAATTTTTTACATTTTCTTATTCGAATTAATAACTGATGTAATTAAGGTATTTACGGTATAAAATAATATGAAAATAAAGAACCAATAAATATATAAGGTAGAAAAAACTTTCGATATACGAAAACAAAAGGGATTTACCCAGTATCTAATTAAGTGGAAAAAAATATACGGATTCCGAAAACACTTAGAAACCTGCCAAAAAACCTTATCAACGCCTAACGTTTATTAAAGAACTTTTATTAATAATGACGGAATCATCTGAAATTATAACATTCCAATTTATAAGATCTAAAGAGTGGAACCCTTAATCTATCATATTTCAATTAATAACGTTTACCTTACCTAAAGCCTATATTTCGACTATAAACTTTAATTCCAATTACGCAAGGTTGTTAAAATTATCAAAAATTAAAAAATACAATTAATAAATTTTGCACATTAGGATTAATAATATTAACGTTAACGACGTATACGAAAGAAAATGCGCAAAAACTTCGGACAAATATTTTTCGGCTGTTAATTTTTTCTTTTTTAACCTTTTCGACTTTACGATATAACAATTAATTATGAAATGGGAATTTTTATTCCGTCGCATGAACGACTTCGACGAACATATTTTTTATAACGAAAAACTCCGCTTATTATTTAATAATTAAGCTGTCGAGCAAAACAAAAAAATAAGGTATTACGTCAAAATATTTAAATTTAATTAAATTAACTCAGGCAAATCACCATTTGGATTTGCGGGAACGATATTTAAAAATACCGGAAAACATATTAAATAAATATAAAAAACTTACCAAAAAAAGAAAAATGTTAAGGGCAAGATTTATGGAAAAAGGAAATCGTATTATAACTCAGTAAGTTACGGTTTCCAGAAACGGTCTATTAGGACCCAACTATAAGTACGTAATGGGGCAGGTTACGTAATAAATTACGAACTCACTAATAGTAAGCCAGTAAGCCGGATTACTAACGTACTGATAATAAATTAATAAGCCGGATTACCAATTTACTGATAGCAATTCAGGGAACCAGATCAAGATGTATACGTTTATTATTTCCATAGTTTAAATAGCTTCAGTTTGCAATATAATATCGTTACCCGAGATACCTTTGGAATCACAAGACGTAATACGTTACTGTATTTATTGCTCAGATTCCCACGATATTCCTGCCAACATAAACCCGTACGACTAAGGTTTAATAGTTGGTTAAACCGCCTAGCCGTCACAATTAGCAAATATGCTAAACCTTTTTTAAAGTAAAAACCGCTTAACGTAATTTCTTGATTATTGTAATACTTTTTGTAAACCTTACCGAAATAACGCCTTATTTTTATTGTGAACAAAAAAACTTGAATGTAAATTATTAGAAAACGACTTTTTTTATTATTCGTCCTTTATCAAAAATAACCAGTCTAACTGTGACGTACGGGGTCTGAACCTAAAGCAGTTATAACATATTACTGCTTAATACCGAAAACTTAAGCCGGAATTAAAGGCTGTCGAAAAAGAGGTTAATTAGGTTGATGCTCGTTTGCGCCGTTTACGTAGACAAAAAAAATGTGGTATAACAATATAATGAAAACCGTATCCCGGAATATCGATAATCTGGAAAAATTGAAAAAATTAGAACGTTAAGAAAAACAGGCCCAACTGGAGGCCACCAAAATTACATCGATACAAACTGCATTTTTTTCGATTGGTCCAACCTGGAATCCACCGATTGGTCGTTTATTAATTAGAGAACTTTTGACCCCGTTAACTTCGGCGTTACTGGTAAAAGTTCTTTAATAGGCGTTAAGCGTTAAGAAGATTTTTAATAGGTTCTTAAATATTTTCGAAATTCGGGTGTTTTTTCCATTTGATCAGATACTGGGTAAATCCGTTTTATTTCCGCATATCGAAAACTTTCTCCACCTTATATATTTGTTTATTTTCCATTTTTACGTCGTTCTATGCCGTATGCACTTTGATTATATCTGCTGCTAACTTGAATAAAAAAACGTAAAAAATTAGATAAAGTTTAACCTTTGGTGCAAATTCAAATTAATAACTATTTTTTAAGACTTTTCTTGGCGATTTTATATAATCCTATATATTTGAAATCGAGTTTTTTATTAGGTTATTTTGTTTAAATATTTTTTAGAATACGGAAAACTATTTCCCCTTTTTCGAAAATTAAATTTTTAACTTTGTCTAATTGTATTATTTATTTATTCGGTTACGTGCGAATTCTAATTCTATTTTTATTTTCTAATGTAATTATCGTAATTATTATAATATAAAAATTACTTTAACATGAATTAAATTATTATCGTATATTTTTCGGTAAACTTTTAAAATAAAATTAAAATTTAAATTTATTAATATTCTTTTAATATTTTCGTACTAATTAATATTGTAAGGTAATCATATGACTAATAATTTTTTAACCCAGTTATTTTATTCATAATTAATATAATATCGTAAATAAATTTTTAAGGTTTAATTTACTCGTTCCGTTTATTTATTTATCTAAAGTTTAAAAATGCTAAATAATTGATAATTGAAGCCGATTTATATTATAAAATCTTATTAATACTTAAATCTAAATATTGATTTTTTATTTAAAATAATTTCCATTACAAATTTATATACGCTAAAAATATATTTAAAAAAATATATATTATTTGTTCGGCGTATATATTCTCATATTATGGCAAAACATAAAAACATTTCGTAAATCGATGGCCGATTACGAAAATATTATCGAAATATATTTTTATTACTAAATATTTTAAAATAGGAAATTTAATAAGAAAGTCGAATATAATTAAAGACCATAATCGCTTTGTAACTAGTAATAACTGTAATTCTCCGTATGATTTATGTTATCGGATTTTTATTCTGGCATAAATATCGTATTGCCGTATGATTTTTTGTACCGTTAATTTTATTTTAAAAACGGAATATATACGTTAAAATTGTTTTAAGATTTTGTAAATCTTTAAATATATATATAACTTATATTTGTATATATTTCGTATTAAATCCTTTTCGTATTTCTTGAAAATTTATATTTTATTTATTGTTTGGTTTTTTAGAAAACCGTCGTTATATTATTAAATCTTTTAATATATATTGAAAGGTACTGTCCGAATTATCGCAATTTATCATAGACGTAAATATCTTTTTATAATAGTATCGAAAATTATATAGTTAATTTTAACCAATTTTTCTTCGAAGTTTAATCGTTTACTTAAAGTATTTGCTTTGTCGTTTTTAATTCTTTTTATAAATAATAACGAAATTGAAATTCGCTAATTTTTTTGCGTAACGAAATTATTATTCGGTAAATTTTCGGGTCGTAATAAATCGGGTAAAATTTTAATAATCCGTATAAACCTTAATTTAATATAGGTTTTTTTTAAAAAAATATCTAAATTTTCGAAATACCAAAATAATAATTATAAATTCCTTAATTGGAATGCCGTAATTAAATTTGGATTTTTTTAGTTGAGGTAAAAAAATATAATAAGTTGCAATTTATCTTAATTATTTCGTTATGCGATTATTATATTTAATACGTAATTCGAAATATCGGTTTTTAATTTAACGAAATAATTTACATTGTATATAATTATTACTTGTTCGTTAATAATCGTATCCTTAATATCTTGAAGTATTTTTTCAGTCTTTAATATTTATTTAAATGTGTTTTTGGTAAAGTTCGTTAAAGATATATTTATTTCACTAAAATTCCGAATAAATTTCCTTAAATAGCTGGCGCATTTAAAAAATACCTATACCTTTTTAACCGTTATTAACGTTTACCACTTTGTAATTATAGCGATTTTGTTAAGGTTTATTTTGATATATGTTAGGGTGATAATATATTCTAGATATTTTTTTTCCTATTCGTAAAACTACTTCTTTTTTACGTTAATAAATAATTTTACGTTTTATAAAGCTTTAAAAACCTTATGAACATATCTTATATATATTTTTTCTGTTTCGAAAAAAATAAAAATGTCGTCGAAATAATAAACGATAAAAATATCGAAGTATTTTAATAGCACATAATTTATTATCTATTAAAAAGTTATTAATAGATTTGTAAATTTTATTAGTATAACCAAATATTGAAATAATCCGTATTTTGTATTAAAAGTTGTTTTTTATTTATATTCTTTTTAAATGTTAATAAGGCTATATTTATTTTTAAAAGTAAATTTTATGAACTATTTTGTTCCGTAAAATCGGTTTTTTAATGTGGTAATCAGAGGTAATAATATTCGATTTTTAATAATAATTTTATTTTGTTATCGATAATTAATCAAAAATTGTAATTTTCCGTTCTTTTTTAGTACGAAAAAAATAAGGTATCCTATTAATAACTTTAAAAATCGAATTTATATAAGAATATAGCCCTTATAAGGATAAGGCTAGTGGGCGACTAGCCATTGATCAACCTCCAATCTACTTACTAATATAAATCCACTATCTGGCATTTAACAGGAAACGCCAGATGGAAATAACTTAATATATTTATTTCTTAGAATCTGTTTTACGATTAACAGGAAATCACCTTATTTCACTTATAGCTATTTATTATCTTATAATTTTTCCATTTATTATAGAAAGTAATTCGGTAATTACTAAAAATAAAATTCGCCGATTATAAAACGAACCTAAGTTATTAATCGAAAAAACCGCCGATCGGAATCCAACTAACAAACGATCGATTACGGTATGAGAATAAGCGAAAAGGCTTGTAACCGAGCCTGAACAAGCAAAAAAAAAAATATAATCCCCGGGATCCCAATTCACCTTATACATATAATGAGGATATATCCCGATAACCGTTAATTGAACGGTCGGAAAATAAGCGTAATATAATAATTATATCGCGGAATTCAAAATAAAGAAGGGTTAAGCCTTTTAATAATAGCTAGATTTTAAAAATTATACGTTCATAAAATAAATAATATTCAAAATTATTTTAATAACTGGCAGAATAATAAATAAAAGTATAAATTAAATAGGAAAACGTTTATAAATTAATTGAGATATTATCGTAAATGCCTAAGGGCGATAAACTAATATTATATTATAATTGCTTAAAACCTTCTGAACACGCGTTAATTAAAAAATAAAAGAAATTAAATAAAAGCTATTATAAAAACTTACGCCGAAATATTAACGCGAAATGCCTTTATTTATATTTAATAGTTTATGGGCCATATGGACGTTTTTAATACGAACGTTTAATAATTATACCGTATTAGGCTTAATTATTTTAATTACGACAAAAAATCAAAAGTAAAACATTATGGATTTTTATAAGGAAAAACTACGTAAATCCTAATTTTCTTAATAAGAAATATAAGGATTAATTTATGGAATTACGATAACGATTTGTTTAATTATTATTAAAATTTTATAACAAATAAAAATTCCTGATTTATAAAATAAAGTTTACGGACGTTGTGAACCTAAAAAACGATCGAAATAATAAATATATTATTTTTAATTATTTTTATAAATTAATAATAGGGTTACGAAATATCCTATTGCAAGAAAACGTTAAATTAAAACGAATTAATAACGTAATAAATAAGGCAAAGCGTTATTAGAACGCCTAGAAAAAAAACGCAGAAAAACCAATTATTTTCCGCCAAAGGTACTAATAAAGATAACGATTTTATTTTAACGTTTTCGGAAAAAGAAATCCCTAGAATAAATTAAGGGCGTTACGTAAGAATAAGAGAAATTGCGGGCGGTTTTATAGTCGGAAAATAAATAATCGCCGATTTAATTCCAATCGGAATAAATCCGTACGATTTAATACTTTTAATTTTTATAATAGCTTATTTAAATATTATAATTATGGGAAGCCAGGTTATAAAAACGTAAATTATAAATTAAAAAGGGATACGAAAACCTTATTATCCCAGTTATACGGAAACCGATTTTCGAAAGACGTATAAAACGTTATAATATATAACGATAAATCAGATTAGTTCCTAGACGTAAACCCAAAAAAGGAGCCGGAATAAGCGTATATATCCAGTTTATTTCGGCTAATAATCGCAAAATAATCGAAATAAAACCGTTTTTTAAAAAAGCAGTATTTATTAAAAAAGTTACGGAAAATATGGTAATATAAATAAATATGGTTATTGAAATATAAATAAATACTATAAATAAAAGGTTAATAAACAAAATTTAACTTTTAATTAATTTCGGTAAATATTCCGAGCCTTATCGGCGTTAACGATACGTATATTAAATATTATAAAACTTACGAAACTTTTATTAATATAATAAATAATAACGAAAATACACGAATATTTAAATAAATTTACTTTATAATATGTCGTAATTGGAAAATGCCATACTTTTTATTATTTAAACCCGGAATAAATAAAATAGGGATTTTATTAAATATAGTTATATATTAATGGTTATACGGACCGTTACAAACGGTTATTAAATGAAAAATCTTAAATATAACGTTTTTCGATAAACAAATTTATACCGTTAATTTAATAAGCTTAGCCGAAAAGTTAAATATCTCGGAAATTGGGAAATAATAAGAAAACGGGTTAATTAACTTTTTTATATGCCTAAAGAATTTCCGGCAAATATATTTCGAAAAAATAACAAAACAAATACCTTAATTGCTAAAGGCAAAATATGTAATAAACCTAATCCTAAAAAAAACGCTTTTATTCGACCTAAATTACTTTATTTGAGAAGCCCAAAAAAAGGTATTCGAAAAATATATCCGAAAAAACCTAAAGGTAAAACGGATACGTTATTTAAAAAAGGACGTAAAAGTATTAATATTATTTATGCTTAAAAAATGGTAATTTCAGATTATATGTTAATTATGAAGGGTTAAATCGGGTAATGATAAAAAACCGATACCTTTTATTTTTAATTACAAAAATAATAAATTGCTTAAAGTTAATTAAGGTATTTTCGAAACTTAATTTTAAGGATATTTATTACCGTATTAGGATTAAAAAAAGCGATTAATAAAAAATTCTTTTCCGAACGCGGTATGGGTAATTAAATATACAGTTATATTATTTAGTTTTATTAATACGTTAATTACATTTTAAATTTTTATATATAAAGTATTAGTCAGATTAATTAATTATATATATGTAATATATTTAAATAATATAATTATTTATTCGAAGAACGAAAAAAAGCACTTAAAGTATTTTTAATTAATATACGAATAATTATTATAATATTAATTATTTATTAAAATATTTAAGTACGAATTTATTTAAAAAAAACTTTAAGATTTGTAATTAACATTAATAACTTAAAAATAAATTGTCGACGCGTTAATATTATCGAAATATAGCTAAAGTTAAACTTAATTTATAATATTTAAATACTTTTAAAATATACTAATTTTTATCGGAAATTTATCTTTTATTATTTGCGGATTATTAACCTTATTATTAAGTTTTTAAAAGGGGCATAAAATAAAAGTAAAATAGCAGAATTCCGATAACTCGGAAAAATTAAAAAGGCGTTCCGAAACTTAAAAAATATTTTTTAATTGGCGATTATTTTCTAATATTAAATTAACGTTAATAATATTAATGTTAAAATAAATGCCTTAATAAATATTATATTAAAAATATTTTTATAAAAATACGAAAAATATTAATGTTTAATTACATATTAATTACAAAGATTAAATTTAATTAAATAAATAATAAGTTATAAAGTAATAAAAATTATTCGCGGTTATGAAAAACTTAAAATATTAACAATAATACCTTAAGAATACGGAAAAAGAGTTTTCTAATACTTATTAATTATATAGCGGTAGAGAATATAATAAAAGCGCCGGCGTATAATTTTAAACGGAAATTTACCCGGTAAATTTATCGCCTTACGTAATTTAGATTTAAGATTTAATATTAATCGGACGCCGTTAATCCGGCGGATAAATTATTTAAACGCCTGGATTATATATTAAGGGAACTTACGAAAAAAAATGTAATTCTTACATTCGTTAAAAAATTCGGATTTACGAATAATATATCGGAAAACATAAGAAAGCAATTATAAATATATAATATAATTTAACGTTTTGCAAAATAATAAAAAGCCATATAAAAGTAATGCAAAACTTGCTGATTATAAAATTTCTAAATAAATTTTAGATAACGGAAATTTATATAATTAATATTTGCCTAAAAAAATCGGAGAATTTTGGTTATACGATCGTAAGAAATTATTAAAAAAAGGAAAATAAAAAATTATATACTTACCGAATTTATGGCTTACGAATAATAATATAAATACGAATTATAATAATAATATAATTAACGGTAAAATAATAAAAATAATAAATTATAACCGTATTACGATCGGGTTTCGAAGAATTTGGGGAAAACGAAATTAATATTAAAGTTATTATTTATAATTAGTAAATTTTATATTTTTAAAAACGAAATTATCCAAAAACGAAATAACATTATAGCCGAAGGTTTCCCGATAATTTCATAATTAAGTTCGAAAATTATAAACTAAAAATTTAAATATTATAAAACTTATATAAATAATTAAATATTACGCCGAAATAAAAGGGAAATATTTTTTGGATTTAAATAAGGTTTTATATTATCGGGATAAATTTATATATCCGTTATAAAGCGTTTTACGAAAATAAATAATTAATTAATATTATAATTATTTGAAAATAAAATATATAAAATATATTTATACGTTACAATCAATAATTTAAAAATTTTACTAAGAAAATATAACAAACGATATTCGAAAATATATTAATAATATCCAAATTGTTAGGGTATAATAAAGTAACGGCATAAATTATATAAATAATTATAACCTTTATTATTATTTAAGTAATTTTTTTTAAAAATTCTTATTAAATTTTATTATAAAATATTTTAAATACTTAAGTTTAAATAAGTTAAAATATAACGTAATTTTAATAATTGTTCACCGTTTTACGAAATTAAAATTATTTATTTTTACGGTTAAAACCTTAATTATAGATAAATTGGCCCGATTATTTTACGACGAAATTAAATACAAATTCGGTACGCTAGCCGGAATTATTAATAATAAAAATATATTATTAACGAATTAATTTTGAGTGGAATTTTGCAAAAACAAAAATTAAAACGGCAAATATTAATTATTTATTGTCCGTAAATTAACAAGTAAACGGAACGTATTTATTAAGTTTAAAATATTATTTCCGTAATTACGTTAATAAATATTAAAATAATTAAATAACATTATTATAAAATGCGGATTTCGCATATAATAATATGCAAAACGTATTTACTAATAATTTTTTATTTAAAGCCTTATATAAATATTATTTAAAAATAATTAAATACTTTTCTTAAAGGTTAAAAAAATAAATATACAAGATTTAATAATATTTCGAAAAAATAATTATTATTTATTAATTAATATATGAATATTAAAAAAAATAACGGTAATTTAATAAAATATTATAATTAACATTATATACTTAAAGAATTTTAATTAAGGTAATAACTAAATCTATCGATTGAAAATTTTAAATTTAAAAATAAAAAGTTTATATTTATATATATCCGCGTTATAATTAAGGAATAAAAAATTTCCTAGGCGCATAAAATAATTTTCTTATTAAATATTAAAAGATATATAATATATTTCTAATATTTTTGTTAAAATTGTAATATAACGGGAAATTATATAATATTCAGATAACGTTACCGGATTTAATAAAAAAATAAAAAATATAAGTAATAAAGGATATTATTTATTATTAAAATAACCGGAAATAAGGTAAATATCTAATTAAATAAGGTGATTGGCCTTTTAAATATAATACGCAAAAACTTTAAAAGTATTTTAAATATACGCTTAAAATAATACAACGTTACGAAAACATTTTAAATACGTATATAAAAAATAAAACCATTTAAAAACCGTAAAGTAATAATAACTTGATCGGAAATTGGTTACCTAATAATTATAAAAATTATAAAAAATAATTTTAAGTAAAATAAAATTTTTAATATTAAAATAGTATTTACCTATATAATTATTTTTAAGTTTTTGGCAAATAATTGCCTTATTATATACCGATCGAAAATTTATTAATAATATAGAAAAATAAACTTTTATTTCGAAAACAATATTTCGCGCTTAATTATTAAATCTTATATTAATTAAGTTTTAATAAGCATATTAAAGAAATTAAAATAAGAATATCGGAAAATAATTAGAAAATATGTAAAAGCAAAAAACGGGTATATTTATTAAATCTATTAAGCGTAGAACCTAGAAAAGATTTAAAAATATTTTATTTTTGGTGAAAATTAAGGCCTAAATAACGGGAATATAATTTATTATTAATCGGAAATAAGACGTTATTTTTAAAACGTTTAACATATTTGGGTTTGGTAATAATTTCGCCGGGCAAAATCAGTTTTTAATTATAATTATTACTAAATATCAAAACTTCGTTAAAACGTTAAAAAAGGGGCGGAAAATGTTCGTAAATGGGAAACGTAACGGTAAAACGGTTTTCGAAAATCGCCTTATTTATAAGGATACCTTAAAATGCGGTTAATCGGAAATTAATTACGGAATAATAAGAAAAAAACTATAATATTTATTAAAAGGACCTAAATTTGCAAACTTATTAAACGGTATTAAAAGTAGACTTCTGCAATTATAACGGATAATTAGAAATTAATCTTAACTATATTAAAAAATAATAATTTTTAATAATAACTGCGTTAAAGGCAAATTCGGTTTCGTAAAGAATATCGAATTAACGACCGTAATTACGTCGGAACGTTCGTATTAAATATTTATAATACGAACTTTTTCGAATTTATCGATTAATTTCTAATTATCAGTACCGAATTAAAAAACCGTTTAAACAGTATTTATGGACGATCGGAATTTAAACGAAAATTAAATAATAATATTAATAACGTTAAAAATAATTATTTACCGCGTAAAAAATCTAAAATAAGATTTAATTATAATATAATTTAAAATAACCGGAATTTAAATAAAAACCATATCGTAATCGAAATAATATTATATTTCGTAAATATAATACGGCTTATTATTATCCGTAATATAATTAATATTTATCTTATTATCGGTATTAAAAAAGTAACGTTAAAAAAATCTTAATTTTCCTTAATGTTAAAATTTTTTTTTAGAACTTCTTACAAAAAGAATATGGCAAACGGAAATAATACGTAAAACAAACGGAAACGGCAAAATAAACATAAAAAATATAGAAAACCGAACGGAATACGTATATAAAAAAATAAAAATATAAGCGCGAAAAGAGAAAAACAAGTAAATAAACTAAGATTAAGAGTAAATTATCATAAGATATTAAGAGAAATCTAATTAATTACGTAATATAGTACGTATTGATTATTATGGTAATTATTTATAATAGAATATAATAATAAATTATGGGTAAATATATATAACCAAATTTGTAAAACGCATTATATCAAATTAATAATAAGGTTATTAGGGATTAATAATTTAAAAAAAAAGAAATAATTATAAGAATATAGCTTTTATAAGGATAAGGTAAGTAACTGACCGACTACCGATTAACTACCGACCTATTTATTAGTATAAATCCACCATCTAGCAGCTAGTGGGAAACGCCAGATGGAAGCAACCTAATATATTCACTTCTTGGAATCTGCTTTACGACTGGTCGGTTGCCTCATCGTGATCAGGACCCTATTTTGGAGGTTGTGGCTGCGCCTGCGGCGCAGCAGTCGTGGCTACAGCTATAGCTTTTAATCAAGAAGTATCTGTTAGGGGTTCAATATATCAACTAAACGCCATTAAGAATAATATCCACAAAAATAACAAAACCTCCAAAATAAGGCCTGATAGCAAATTATGATTTTTTCGTTCCGTTTAGTAATTTTTTATACAAATTCGCAGAAATTATTATTATAAACTTTAATAATATATATTAGTTACGAAACTCCCAACATTTTAACCTATATAATTTAATGCAAAATTAAAATTTTTATCTTTTAATATAACAATAATCTTAATTAATACGAAATAAAGATTATTATAATAAAAAAATGGCCCAAAATTCCGATTAATATATATTATAACCCTTTATCCCTTTTGGGCCAATACGGTAATAATATAATCTTATAAGCTAAAATAATAATATATAGGGCTTAAAATTATCCGTAATAAACCCCGAAATATATTTTATTCCTAATTAACCAAATACGGATAATATATTTAAAAATATATGGTAAATATTTTGAATTTTTAAATATTTAAATTTCCGAAATAAAACGTTTATCTCTATCTAATATTTTTATTAGTTTCTTGCCGATATAAACGTAATTAACCTATATGCCAATATTATGTATACGGCCGATAACCTAATAGAAATTTTGCGCCGTCGGTTTATTCGCCTTATATTAGGCGTTATGTTTGGCAAATAAGGCCGTATTTTACGGAAAAAATAAATTATTACGGTATATAATCTGGTTTTAGGAAAACTTAATATTTTTCTCGTTATTAAAATAAATTTTAAGAAATCTCTAATTATTTAAACCTTTTTGTTAATAACCGACTTAATTATTATTCAGATTATATTATTAATTAAGTTAACGAAAAAATAACAAATTCTTATATTAGTAATTTTATATTTTGTTTTTATTTTAATATTTGCAAATGCGAAAAAACTTAATTTAAAGATATTTAACCGTATAATTACCAGATAATATAACCATATTATTTTTAATTTGGAATAAATATCGAACGATTAGTTCCAAATTGTTATACTGAATTTTGTTTACGAATAACGATATGGTTTAATTATTATTAACGAAATATATTTATTATTAAAATAAAAAAGTTTCCGGCGTAAATATATTAATATCTGCTCTTTATGTTTTATTTTCCTTGCCTATATATATTGATTTACCTATATAATAGTTATTAATAATACCACAAAAAGAAATTGCAAAATATGGCGGCTTTTATTAAATCGGCGGCCTAATTAAATAAAGCTATAAGGCGGAAATCCGGCATTTTAATATTAATCGTTTCGAAATCGATATTATTATTTTCCTTATACCCAGAAATTAACGTTCAAATTAAAGGTATTTAAATTTTCAAATAATTAATATATTCGGATTATTAAGTAATATTTTTTAATCCAGCTTAATAATTTACGTTCCATTATTAAAATTATTATTTATATTAAAAATATGGCGAAAACTATGGATATCTAAAATTATCCAATTAAAACTATAATAAATTAAGGGTATTTATCGAAAGTTATAAAAAAATTATTAAGTTTTATAATTCCGAAGTACCTTACGGAAATCAAATTCGTATATATGATAATTTAAAATAATTGGATACTATTATCTGTATTATCGTATTTATTATCGTTTTTAAATTAAGTATAAATATCCCGGATATTAATCAAATAATATAATAAGATATACCGTAAACCTTTTCGATTAAGGATATATAATAACGATTTAATTAAACGGTTTGTAATTATAAGCAATTAAATATAATTAACCATAAATAATTCATATTATTTGTACCTTATTAAGCGTTCGATAAATATAAAACCAAACCGTCCATTTTAAAAAAAGATAAAATAACGAAAACAGTTTAAGCCCGGCAAATTAAAAATTATGTTACTTATAAAAACATGAAGGTCGTAATAAAAAGTGACGTAACAGATTCGGATAATAAAAAAACGATATATAATATATTACGAATAATCCCGATTAAGACGAAATAATTATCGAATTTTAGTTTTAATTTTCGGCCGATTAAAATATTGACCTTAAATTTCCGAAATAAAGTAACTTTGACCGATAGTACCGGATAAAGATAAAGCCTTAATAATACGCGTTATTTAACGGCAAATATATAGGTAAAACGATTTTAATATATTTAAAAAACGAAATTATTATGTTAAAAAAGGATTATAATAATTTAATTCCGGCTGGACCTTATTATAATATATATACGTTTAATTTCTTTTATATACCTAAGTTTTTAAATTCGAAAATGTTTGCGTAAAAATAATTAAAAGCTAATTCGGTAAAAGCGGCTATTTGGGAAATCATAAAGTTCTGATATAAATAATAAGCGAACGAATTATTTTTTGCGTAATTATTTCCGTTTAGCGGTAAAAAGGCAAAATAAATATTTATTTTTATTAAATTTAAATAATTATTACTTAATAAATTCCTAAATAAATTAAACGGAATTAAAGGTCCATATTTAATTCAGAATGTAATTAAATTAATTAAGGCGGTTTTCGGTTTCGATAAATGGTAATACTAGGATATTTTAAAAAAACCATTTATTTTCTGCATATTATATAATATATAAAAAGGTTATATTTTCGATTTTATAAAAAATATAAATAATTTTTTATAAACGGCAAGATTCGTTTAATTAAAAATAACGGCGCCATATTTCCATACCGCAAACTGATTTATATAAGTTATAAATTGTTACTATGTTATAAGTTTAACAAATATCGGAAGAAATTATAAAGCCGTTTTAAGTTGCGCCTTATCTTAATTAAAGTATATTGTATATAGTTGTTTGGTTTAAAATGGTAATTAACGGTTTAACGGCAATTTTAATAATTTGAATATTAAACCGGCATATCATTTATACGTTTTTGCGATTTGGAATTATAATTTCGATTATAGTAACACCTATATTTATATATATAATTCGTAACGTATTAAATAATTTTAATTAGGAGCTTATTTTGTCCTTTTTATTTATAACGTTTAGCACAAAATTTATCGTTCCCAAATATTTTTAGCTTTTTAGCTTTATTTTTGTTAACGTACCTAAATTTATATAATTCGTTTATTGCTATATTATTACCGGAATCGCCGGCGTTATTAAAACGTAATAATCCGTAACCCGATATTATAAATAATATATCGGAAAAAGAAATTAAAATAATAGTTTTTATTAAAATTAAAGAATTATGCGTTAAAAGTAAACGGTATTTGTTAAATAATAATATTAATAGCAAATTAAAGGATAATCGCGATATTAGGTTAAAAAATAAAAAACGAAATTTTGCTGGTTTTAATTAAGGCCGATAATAAAAAATGCGTTCGGTGTTGGCGCGGCGTTACGGTCGTAAAACCTAATAATTATAAATATTTAAATAATGTTAATTAAAATTATTAATATATTATTTATTTATTAAATTTATTATAATTTTTAGTTTTAATTTATTAAATTTTAATTAAAATATTAATTTGTTTTAATCCCGAATGATCATATGCCGTAATAAATATATAATAGATTTTTTTTAATTAAAAATATTAATGGATTTTATATTACGCGATTCGAATTATAATTTATTATAGTTATTAATAAATTGTCTTTTTAATTTATAGCCTTTAATCTATAATATCGCATTAATGGTTTTTGAATTTTATTTTTTGTTTTTTTTTTTCGAATTCGTTATATTAATTTTTAAAATGTTCTTATTTTTTTAATGTTTAAAATATTTTATATTTGGATTAAATTATTAAAGTCAAAAATTAATTTTGTAAATAACTAAATAATATAAATAGTTTTTATTAATATTAAGAAAATAATTTTTTCGTTATTAATATAATTATTCCGATATCCGTTTTTTTAAAAACATTAATTCGAAATGTTTAAAATCTTAGGTTTATAATAAATTTTTATTAATTACGTTTTATAATTTTATTTTTTTGTAATTAAGATTAATATTTATCGGCGTACTGTCCTAATTAATATTTTTCGAAACCGCCCGTATACCTTATTATTATTTTGTTAAAGATTTTGATAATTATTTCTTTTTCGAATTGGGGCTTTTTGGTTCCCTTAGTAAAAGTCGACGGCCGGATTTAACTTTTTTTTTTACCGCATTTTTTTTATCGACGTAATTGGGTCCCCGGTTGATTTTAAGAATTCCTTTGTTTTTTTCGGCTTGTTCTAGGAATTCCTTTATATTAAAATCTTATATAAATATAATCATAATTAGATATTCCGGGTAACCGACAAAATCCTTCATATTAATACCGAATATACCGTAGTACTTAAAGATCTAATCTTTATATAAAGTTATTTGCTTGGCCGCTAATTACATAAAATTGCGGATTTCTTTTTGTTTAATATTATGAAAATAATGTTCACATAATATATACCATAAAATATATTACGGTTTTGTATTTCGTTTAATTAGAACCATAAAATTATTATATTTTTAATATTATTTATATTATATAAATCATTATAAATTATGAATTCCCGAAAATAGCTAACGGTCTGAATTATACGAGTTTATAAAAAATATGTGCCGGTTAAATTTATAATATAAAGGACGTTTACTTCGCAATTCCAAAAACCCATTATTTAATAATCCGTATTATCCGTATGAATAATTTTATTATTATATTTTAATATAAGGAAAAAAAGGAATAATATTACATATTATTTAGTATTTCTTTAAAGTGTAATACAAACGAAATTTAAAAATCGTTAAAATATATGAATATATTTTTTTAAACTTTTTATAAATTATATATATATAATTAAAATCCCGGAATATTTATTTAAGTATTATTTGGAAATTATCGTAAATAAAATATGTATTAATATATATATAACGGTAAATAATTTACGTTTTTGGTATATAATAATAAAATCTACCTTATAAAAACTTTATAATATTAGGATTATATTAAATAATCATTTAATTTAAAAAAGATTTATTTGGTAAATTACGACAAGGTTTAAAAGGACGGTATATATAATAAGAAGTAAAGTACGGAAAATGGCGCCGTAATTAATATAATTCGTATTAAAAGCTAATTTAACGCCGTTATAATCTTTATATACGTTTTAATTTTTTACTAAGTCGCTATATATTTTCCGAATACCATTATTATATTTTGCTTTATAAAATAACGGTAATACCATTTTAATAATTATATAATAATAAACATATATAAAGAAGTAATTATAATTGAAAAGTTTAATAATATTATAAGTTTACCAAAATAAATTCGGCTTCATTAAAATTAGAAATATAAATAAAAGATATAAAATATAATAAATAAAATAATATTTATATATTAAATAATTCCCGAATATATTATTAATATTTATAAAAAATATATAAAGCTTTATACTATACAAATAAAGTTTACGGATAATTAATAAATTATAAAAATATTTTAAGATAATACATATAATTAAAATTAAAATATAAATAAATTTTAAATTTATATAATTATAAATATGTAAATTAATATTATTTTGTTATAACGAAATAATAATATATAAATAAGAAATTTAATAGTTATGTACAAATTAAACGTAATTTATATTTTATTATAAGTTTTTTAATATATTTTATAAAGTTATGTCTATTAATTATATATTAAATATAGTTATTTTAATTATTTGATATATAATTAATATTATTTATTCCATTCTAATTTTTTATAATTTCAAATATTTATTATATTTTAATATATAAAATTACGTTATTTACGATATAATGATTATTAATTAAATCTTTTTATTTAATACCTAAAATCCATATTATAATATATATCTTTATATATTTTACGATATTATAAGAGGTAAATAAATTCCTTGCCGATATAATAAAGGCAGTTTTTATTATGGCTCCCAATAATATATTTCGAATAAATTTAAAAAATCTTATTCGCTCGGTTAAAAAGGTTAAATTCGCTAATAATGTCCCCGAGAAATAATTTATTCCCGAAAAATAATTTGCCCTTAAGAAATAATTTTAAGGACGGGTAATAAAATCTCAGACTAAAAAATAACCGGAATAGGTACTAAAATAAGAATAATCTGCCCCCGAGGAATAATCTTAAGAACGGATAATAAGATCTCTAATTAAAAAGTAGCCGGAACCGGTACCAGAATAACTTGTAATAAGGCGAAACCGATAACGTAATCCCGATTAGGGTATTTTTGTATTAATTAAATAATATTTAATTATTTTAAAATATAAGATTTTTTTTACGAAAAATATATATTATAAGTAACCCATTTTAAATATTAGGTATATATTATAAGGTTATATTAATATTGCGGAAAATTAAAAAAGAATAAATACCTTATATTTTGCCATTAAGACGAATATATATTAATTAACAAAACTTTATAATTATTAAACATTTATAAATTTAGTAATATTACGAATGGTAGTTTTTATTATGGAAAAATACGGTATTTATATAAATATTAAATATTAATAATATAACTCAAAGTGTTTTCCATAATTATAATTAACAAAATAAAATTTATGTTATGGCAGATTATGCCGGTTTTATAAATTATTAAATTATTAAGTTAATTACGGATTTTCGATTAACTACGGTTTTTATAATTTAACAAAAAGGTTATATAAACCGGGTATTATATAAACGATATAAAAAAACGTTTATAATTTTATAAACCAGGTTATTTAATTAAGAAATATATATTATATAGTTATTTTATAAATATTATAATTTATGGAAATATATAGGTAATAAATATGCAAATTACGTATAAAGACGCGACGAAAAATATTTATACGTAATCCCCAAATATTCGGCAATATTATATAATTCGAATAAAATTTTTTAAAAAAGTTTAAACGCAAATATTACGTCTAAAACAAATAATATTTTGGGATCCGAAAATGTAAAAAAAGAATATTAATATATAAGTTATAATAACGCGCAAAAAAAATAAAACGGAAGGAAAAAATCTTAAAAAGTATTTAAAAACGTTAATTAATAAATTAATCATAAACGGGGTATATAGGTTAATTCGAATTTATGCATTATATTTAATTATAAATAATATAATATTTTTATACAATTTTACGAAAAACAAAACGTTTAAATAAAATATAATTAATTAGGATTACGTAAATTATAAACTTAATTATTTATATTAATTTTATTAATAATTATATTGCGTATTATATTAAAAAATAATATTTTCTTATTTGCAGTTTTATTACCGAAAGTAAATAAATTACGTTAATATAATAACTAAGTAATTACGGTAATATATAAAACAATCCGAATATGAATTAATTAAGATTACGTAAATAATAAAATTATATTAATATTAAAATTATAATATATATATTATATTGCTTATATAAAGATATATTATAAAGTAATAAGAAAATAAAAAATTATATTAACGGTTTATTTTTATCCGATAAATCCTTATTTTGCTTATCCGACGATAACGATAACGATAACGGACCGCCTTAATTAAGATTATTAATTAAGTTATGGATAATTTGCATTATGGGATCATAATTCTTTTTCCGTATACGGGATAATACGATTATCTTAAACTAAATTATCCTTAACGAACTTAATATTAAAAGCTTTTCGGGCAATTACGTTAAAGTTATTTACAAATTAATTTTTATCCTTTGCTGTATTTAGCTAATTAAGTTTATTTACGTTATTAATAATAGGTACAGTATTATTAAAATCGATAAGCTTAATTTTTATAATTTTACGGCCCGTAGCTAAAATATTTTTGGATTTTTAGCTGTTTTTTCAATCCGAAATAAATACTTTTTGATAAGCCAGAAATTCCGAAATAAAAAATGGGTGCGTTCGAGGATTTTGTTGCGAAAATCCGGAATAACGTAACGCTTATTTTACGAGGAAATATAACGGGCATGGAATTTGCATTATAAAGATATACGGTACTTAATTAAAAACGAATTTTGGAAAAAAATAATTTTAATATTATATATATTATTTTTCGACCGGCGGAGTTCGCCAGCAAACTATAAATTATAATATTTGCTTTTTTATTAAATATTTTTATATTTTTTGGGGACTTTATTAAAATTAAATTTAATATTAAAAACGAATTAATAAGGATTTAAATTAATATTGCAAAACATAATATTTAATCGAAATAAAATATCTTTTTGCTATAATTAAATTAACCGGCCTTATAAAAAAGGAATAATAATATCGGTTTTAGCCGCTTAATATAATTAACGTTACCATATTATATAATATATAAAAAACATAAATAAATTTGGGCTTTTTAAAAAAACGATAATAATTTCGCAATTTTTAATCGATAAAAACAATATTAATCAATAATTATTTATTATTTTTAATAAGGTTAAAAAAGTTATCGTCTTATAAAATATCGATTATATTAAAAGTATTTCTGGCCTTATAATTATCCGATAAAAAAACCTTTATTTAATACGTTTTAATTAAAACCGTATTACTTAATAAATAATATAATTAAATTATGTTTCCAAATTAAAAGATAAAATATTTACGAATTATTTGCTAAATGATTTATATTATTAAATAATATCTTATTAATAAATAATAATAAAAAATTTTTATTAAAAAATATTTTATTTATTAACGCGTTTTAATTAAAATCCCGTAATACCTTCTTTATTTATCCGGCGTAACGAAAATATTTAGAAATTATATTATACGTAATAGATTTAAATTTAGTAATCATTAACCGGAAATATATATATATTATGAATTTAGTAAATTCGGTTTTCGAAAAAAGGTTTTCGATCGAAATATTCCGGAAAATTCCATATATATTAAATGTTTTTATTATAAATATTTCGTATTAAATATGTAATTCCTTTAAAAATAACGCGAATATGCAAATATTATATATATAAAGGATAAAAAATTCGAACAAAATGGAATTTGGGGAATTTTTAATATAATTACGTTATTTTATTTAAAAATTAATAATTTGTTTTTAAGGTTATTTATATTTTATGCGTCCCGGTTATATTATCGGGTTAATAAATACGTATAATTATAAATAAAAATTTTATTTATATATAAAATAAAATAAAAACAAAAAAAATTACTATGTATTATCGTATAAATCGGTTATTTCGGCTTAATTGGCTTATATTTTCCAAATATAATTAATTATTTTCTGATTTTTATAAATAAAATAAAAACGTTTCGAAAATTGATAAAAAAAAAATTTTAAATTTATATATTTCTTAAAAAATTTCGATAAACGTTATAAGTATTATCGATAATATCTTCGTTTTTGTTAATTATATCGAACGAAATCGAACGGCATTTATTATATGGTGTATGCTTTAATTTAGAAAAATTAAAGAATTTTTACTTATTACGTTTATAAAACATATTAATAAAAACCGAAAATAAAATCCGGATAATATTAATTACGAATTAATAAAAAGTATTAAAAAATATTAAATAAGTTAAAATATAAATTATTTTAATTTTCCTTTAAAAATACGGTTATAATAATAAGTAAAAACGATAATAATATTTTGAATAATAATATTATATCGAAACATTACATTACGAATATAATTTTAAATATTAAAATTATTATATTAAAATATAATATCGTCGTATTATATTTAATTATAAAATGTAATTTATCTTCATTAAAATTATATTATTATAACAGAATTAATGCGGTTATTTTAACTTTTTTTATTAATCAAATTACATCTTTATTTAACGTATAATAACTTTCGTAAATATTTAATTTTCTTAATATATCGATATTATCCCGTAATAAACTCGAAAATAATAACAATCTGCCCAGTAAATAATTTAAGTAATTGCCGTTAATTTTGGAAATTATTTTAACCATAATAATTAAAATTAAAAAAAATATATATAAAAATATTTGGATTATTATTATTACGAAACCGTTTCGTTTTCCGCTTCGTATTATACGATTATTATTATTTTTTTCTTTAAATATATAATTACGTAATTTAAAAGTTTAAATTAATTAAAAGCAAGCGTTTTTATAAAATGTTAATTTTCGTCCAAAATGGAATAAATTACGTTATATTTGAATAATAATTTTTCTGGCGGAAGGCGGATTCCAGGCTTTTTTACGAAAATTCTAAGTTTCCTATATAATATATTACAATATTTATATATAACGGGAATTTAATTAATAAAAATTAAAAATTCTTATTAAGTTTTACATATTAATAATTATTTGTTTATTTAGTTTTTTAATACATTAATTAATTAGTTAATCCGAATGGTCGAATTAATAATTCGGCTTAAATTGTTACATTATATTTAATTATGAATAAAATTTTTAAACGTTATATTAATTTTTTTATATTAATATTAAAAATTTAAGGTATGCGTACGTATATTTTGTTTTAAGGGCGTAACCTGGTAAAATTGAGAAAATTCCGATTTATCGTATTTTGAAAAAGGGGATAATAATATGACGAGTTCGGGTTGTAACTATTATACGCGTTAGGGTTTAAAAATGGCAAATAAGTCCTAATTAAGATTATCGTAATATTAATAATAAGCCATAATTAAGGTAATTATATATATATATATATATATATATTTACAAAAACGTATTATTATTAAGTTATTACGGATTTTTGTTTTTTTGAAAAAACAAATGTACCAAACGAAGCCGTTTTTACGTAATTACAACTCAGGCCTCGCTGGTTCGTTACGGGGATTTGGGATTTGATTAGTTAATATTTAGCGTTGTGGAGCGGTACTTGAGTGACTTTGAAGAAATTGGGAAAACGAGCCAGGGAGGTCTGAGCTAGCTGAGATAACTGGTCGGAGATCACCTTACCCAGCTCAAAGCTGTCCATTATCTTACAATTTATTTAATTTTTTTGTAACCGAATTTTCAGATATTTTCTGAAAATACATAATTCCTTTCCGCTAAGATTGTAAATAGAGTAAAACTTCGCCAAAAAATCTTTTTTAAAGATTATTCCATAATCTTATTTGCTATGTTCTAGTAATTTCGTATCGAGCTT
Organism: Monosporascus cannonballus; assembly: GCA_004154925.1. Lineage (NCBI taxonomy): Eukaryota > Fungi > Ascomycota > Sordariomycetes > Xylariales > Monosporascus > Monosporascus cannonballus. The sequence goes on from QJNS01000089.1 coordinate 159,012, forward strand.
TTTTTGAAAAAATATTTATATTTATAATATTATAGTGGTATATTAATCAGAGTTCCTGACTTTTGGAGCTGTTGTTTTAAACCGTTATTTAATTGCTTTAGTTTCGTTTTAATAATAATAACGATACGTCGTATTTTTCTTTAATATCTATTTTCTTTTTTATATCTTATCTCTTTGGGTAATAAGATTTTTATCCTATCTTTATGCCTATATTGGTCGCTATTTTCGATCGAATATTAAGATTTTAATTTTTTTTTATTTGCTAATAAAAAATAACGTGATCCCTATTTAATTAATTTTTTATTAATTAAAATTCCGTATTAGTGGATTAATAATAGTCCTAGGATTATATCGTAATCTTTAAATAAAATAATATTAAAATTAATCGTTCGATATCGTTTTTAAAAAAACAATTCGAAATAATTAATTTTGCGTATAATTTTTCTGTGATCGTAAACAAATTCCTAACTTTCGGCATTCGTCGCTATATAATGTTTTAACTTATATTTTTATAGTAATTTAAGCTTATTAATTTTATTCGGTATAATATAATTTCCGTTTAGAGCTCCATAATCCATTATTGCGATATATTAGTATGCTCCGATTTGTATATTTAAAGTAATAAAATTATTAACGGCTTTTGTCGTCGCATTTAAAGCCCTTTTTAAGAATTCCTTTTAATTTCTTTAGGTTTTATTATTTTGCGGCTTTTTTATAAATAATATTTTTTAACTTTTAATAGAATTTATCGAATTTTATTTATATTTCGGTATTTAATGCGTTAAACTGCTATATTTATTATTTTTTCGGCGTATTATTCCTTCGAATTATATTAATTATTTTTAATTTTATTATAATATCTTTTTTTATTAAATAAATTATTTTTTTATAATTTTTACTGTATACCATTACATGTCATCCTGATTACCCTTTTAAAAGTCCTTTATATACGTACATATTTTTTAATAATATTCTTTTAGTAAAGGTTTATAATAAATATTAATTAAAAATAAAAATCCGTAATAACTATTGGTAATTTTTTTTATTATGCGTTAAATTAATTTTTTTCCGTTTAATAATTATATTATTAATAATAATCCTAGAAATGTTTTAACGAGTGTTATGTTTTTCGGATTATCTTTGTATTTGGGCTAATTATTAAATATTTTCTGGGATTATGAGTTAAAAATATAGATATTATTATTTATCGTTTTTATGATTTCTGGTACGGTTTAAAAAATCGAATTCTTTATAATATATATAAATAATTCGTCCGTAAATATATTATTTTTATTTTTTGTAATCGGTATATATTTGTTATCGACAATATATAACATATATTTTGCCGTATTAATTCAGGGTTCCGGGACAGACTTTTTCTATTTAATCCTGTTATTCGCATAATTATCTTTATAATACTTTTTGTTATGTTCGCAATATTTATTAAGCCAGTTTCCTGGCTATTTGCATTCTTTGCTGGACTTTTCGCCATAAGAGACCTAATACGTACTTAGACCAAATTATATTAATAGATTTGCTTCCGTCTTTTTGGTTTTCTTTGGACCATCTCTTTAATATAAGTTTTCAATTATTCTAACGGGATTTTTTAGATATTTTGTATTACGTTACCTTATGCTTTATTTTATTATAATTAAAGCATTTAATCTGGTTTTAATTTTTCCTATACATAACTTTTAACTTTATAAGCCCTAGTTTTATGCTATAAAAAGTGTTATTAGGTCGAAAAACGTTAATATTAGCCGTATATCGGAGTTTATTATTATTTCTTCTGGTATCTTTAATTCGTTAAGTATATTATCGATCGTTAATCTTAATTATTATAACAATATTATCCGACAAATAATTTGGCCGATAAAATTTAAAAAACCTTTTTTATATTTGTTTTTAAACTATTAAAAATTTAGTTATTAATATCTATTATTTTTAATGTAATTTAACGGTTAATTAAATTAATAACTTATCGTAATTAAATATTAATTCTTTATTATAATTATTAGATTTATCTTTCGACTTCTATTTTTTCGCTTATTATTTCGAAAGTTTTCGTTAATATTTACTTACATTATTCGTAATTATTATAAATTTATATTATTTTCTGTTCTTGTTTATTGATTAATAAAATAATATATTCCTTTATAACAGGCTGAAATTAAATAACCGCATTTCCGGTAAATCGTCCGGTTACGAACTTGATTCATATAATAAGCGTAAAAAGTCAAGTAGGAAAATATCCGAAATATGCTTAATATTAAATTAAAATCAATTATAGCTTAATTAAGATTCTGTCGAAAAAATTTGGCTTAAGAAACTTAAGAACTTTTCTTACTTCCTTGGTAAATTTAGCTAAATAACTTAGCGTATTCGAAAAAACCTCCCAGTTTCGAGAACTTTCTTTTTCTCCTTAATCTTTTTATAGGCGGCTTAAAAGGACATCGTAAAATCTTTATTGTTTCTTTTAACCTAAATAATACGTTCGTTTATAATATCTAAACGTCGAAGAAATTCTTTGTGAAAAAGACAAGGCTTTTCCTTTTTTTTTCGGATTTTATTTTAATGTCCGGGTTATTAGAGACCTAGTAAATAGGTTATTCGGGCTGTTTGCTGGTAAACATAACGTCGGCGATATTGTTCAAAGTCTAACAGTATTACTGAATAAAAGTTTATAAAGTATAACAGCTAGGCGGTTTAATTAATTATTGAACCTTAGTTATACGGATTTATATTAGCAGGAATATCATAAGAATATATAATAATAAAATAACTTAATTACCGTTTTTAATATCAAAAGTAAAGAAGTTGTATTATAAACGATTAGTATTAATAAGTAATTTATTATAAGTTAAAGTTATTTAAATTATAAAAACAACAAACGTATTATATTTGGTTCTGGTTACTAGTTGTTGCTAGATCATTATAATCTCGCAAGATCCCAATGTTCCCGATTTTCGTTACGTGACCCTTTTCCTGGTGCTTTACTTGCTTTGATTGTTTCCGGCTGTGCTAAGGACGTTGGGTCATAACAATGAGACCCTGACATCATATAGTGAAACATATAATTGAAGATATATTAACAGGTTCCATAACCTCTAGAATGTCCTAGATAGAAGGTAAAGATAACGAACCTTTCGTTTATATACGTAAATACAACTCTAACTAAGAGAAAAAGTTACCAGAGATATATAAAGTAACCTTCTGTTAGTAAATAAACAAATCAACCCTAAACTTATTTATTTAATTAATCATAACTAAGCTTAAGGTATTGCATCAGTTATTAGTAATTAATAACTAAAGTTTATACGATATTCAATAATTGTCTAACAGAAAAGTATTCCGGTAATTTAAAGAATATTAAAATATATAAAGCGTCGAAATTATAAATTTATTTTTTAAAATTTGTTTTATCGAAATTTTAAATAGAATTTAAACTGATATTTTTAAGAAAAACAATTTAACATAATATTAATAAATTACGAAAAAGTTGTTGGAAATTTCTTTTTAATTTTATTGTTAAAAGTATTTTAAAACAAAAGTAAAGAAATGGTAAAGAAATAACGAGACAGAAAAAACGGCATTAATAACGCTTTATTATTGAGTCAGGCTTACAACAAATTAATAATTTATAAGTTCTTTTTAAAAGTTTGAAATAACGTTTTAAAATTTTAATAATTTAACGAATTTTAATATTATGTTATAACCCAACCAAGATCGGTCTCGAAAACGGTCGGGCCTATACGGAAGGGTTACGTAATTTGGATTTTATTTTGGCAACAAAATCTAAATAAATCCACACAGAACTAATTAAATCCAATAATATTAGATCTGTAATAATATCAAAATCTAATAAAAATCCAATTTATCTAAAAAGGATATATACATTTTTTATTTCCATAGTTTAGATAGCTTTAATTTGCAATAACAATTCGTTATTCAAGGCACCTTTAATATTACGAAACATAATACGTTACTGTATTTATTGTTCAGTTTCTTACGATATTTCTACCAACATAAACCCGTACGACTAAGGTTTAATAGTTGGTTAAACCCCAAGCCGTCACATGTTATTAAAGCTTTGAAAACCTATGTAAATTATTCGTTTTTATAGCGTTAAGAAATATTTATTCGGTTTTTGTTTTATTTATAACGGAAATTTCGTAAATATAATAATTATAATTCTTATCGCATTTAAGTTTTGGAATTAACGGCATAATCCTATTAATAATTAGCCGTAATATTTATTGCTTATTTATGTAAATAATTATATTTTAAAAGTTTTCAACTAAATAATTTAAAATAATTTTACTATAAAAAATATTATTTCAACGATTTTTAATAAAATTAATAATTTAATCATCGTATTTAAAAGAATAATTATCTTTTATATATTACTGTTTGATATAATAAATGTGTCGCAAAATAGTAATACGACTCTATACAAGCTTTTTGTAATGTTATTTATAAAAAATATATAGATTACGTATAAAAATGATAGTAGGTTAAAATTTTCGTTATTTGTAAATTTCAAAATTAAAATGCATATAAAATAAGCGTAAAAAATAATTTTATTAATAGTGTTAAAATTCGTTAGAATTAGATCTTATAATATCTTATTAAATAAATAAAAATAACTTTAATTAGTTTTAAACGATAGTGATATTTTTAGTAAATAAATTTCGATTTTTTCTAAATGTAAACCTTGTAATACTATTAGTACCGTATTTTAATATTTATTAAAATCATGTTTTTTAATGATTTTAAAATAACATTTTTAAATTTATATTATTTCAAACATATATATAACTGGTTTTAGGAAGTATTTTATAATAATTATAATTTTCTAATTTTATAGTTTCGTAAACGACATAGTTTAAGAAAGTTTTATAAAGTTTAAGAATATCAATATAAAAGCATTATATTAGCTTCTCTCAAGCGATTTTATTATATATTGTATTATAACGTTTTCATATTATAGTTATTATATTAATTTGAGAAAATAAAGTTAACAAATTATGAATTGTAAAATATAAAATATTTGGAGTATATTTTCATTTTAGTTTTATATATAATTTTAGCATTAAATTCCATTTTTATCAAAATAGTTATTACTTTAGGTTGTATAGAATTTCTGGTAATTTAAAATAAAAATCTACGTATCAAAGGTTTCCATAAAATATAAAAATATATAAGCTGATTAAAATCTTTATATCCAATTATATTAATAATATTAATTAAACTAGAAACACGGTTAAATCGGATAATAATATCTATAAGTATGAAAGAACACTTGAATTAATATAAATATGTAGATTTAAATACTTTACGAAATTAAATATTTTTATAAATAATAAGTTTTATTTTAAATCTGGAAAATATCTTTTATTTGTTAAATTTATATATAAACATTTTTATTCCGAAAAATATACAGTTAGAATTTAAGTTTTAAATTGTTTTTTATAATAAAATAATAATATTTAATCGTTTTATTCGATATATCTGACATTTATTTTACGCCGATACTTTTTAATTTTTCATATTTATGGGATATAATGTTTTTTTTGTATTTGACAATCACGGAAAATTTAATACTATATAATTCATTATGTTTAGTTACAGTTGAAAGAATAACGTTAAAAGCGGTAAAATGCGTATTATAGTTTTCGAAATTTAATTTATAATTAATACTATGTTCAAATAATACATCTTCTTAATTTTAAATTTAAACATTTATTATGATTATTTAATTTAAAAAATTAATATCTAACGACATTAGAAAAATTAACAAATATTAAATAATATATTTAAATTTTATTTGATAATAATATAGTAAAGTATTAAATGTTTAAATTTTTATAGGTTGAAATAATTTCAGATATTGAAATAGATAGACAGAATTGGTCCGAATCAGTGCGAGTGTACAAGCCATATCACGATTCGGGACAGGATTACCAAAATAAAGAATTTAAACCCATTGTATTAATGGTGTTGAACCTCGATAACTGAAGTGTTGGAAAAACATGATGAGTAATAGTCGTCCTCCTTTAGGGTTGAATCTATAGCGAAAAAGGACTCCTTAATATACATACAAAATCCGGACTTTCCGGTCAGCCGAGGCTAATCATGGGCGTAACACTCTGCCCTATTTCAATATATGTAAATAAAATTATATAACTTTATGTTTCCAGTTATTCGTTTTATTAAATATATTAAAAATTGTTGTTTAGAGCTATTATTCATTAGAAAATTAGAAAAAATGTTTATTTAAAATAAATTTATAAAGGATTGTAAAGTTATTTTGGTTTAAGTGTTTCTTAAGCTTTTTAATTAAAAAGATTTATAATTATTACGATAAGATCGTGAATAACTTTGTTTAAATCCTTTTTTTAAATTATTCTTTTAGTAATATTGATATTTAAAAATTTATTATTAAAAACAAGCGTTGCATTTTCTGAAAAGGTTATTATTATAAATAAAATAGAAATATTATTAATTTAATCGTTTAATTTTGGGATTTTAAAAAAAGTTATCTTTTATTTATTTTGATATATTTAGATTTTTTTTAAACATCGCTTTTAACTGTAAAAACGCATTATTAAAAAAACAAATGCCCATTCAAACTATTTTATTAAAAACTTATTTTATAAAACAACTAATATTTACTCTGTATTATTTTCTCTTTAGGCTTTTTATAGATTTTAAATAAATTTCGTAGACGTAACGTAATCCACAAGCGAAGCGCCTACACAAGCGAAACACTCACCCAGATTTAACTTTTTAACTACCTCACTTTACTTATATATTTTTCAAAATAACAATATATTTGGGCTTTCAAAAGAATCACGATTAAACCTTGTTATTTAGGCCAAAAAACGTAACTTTCGTATTGGTTATCAAAAGCTTGCAACCATATATATTGTCCCGAAAATAACTTTTCGCGAACGAATCTAAAGCAAACCTGTACGACGTAATATACCGCCCAATTCGCGAAAATTAACCGATTCCGAAAAGTAAATCATTATCAAACATATTTTCGATTTCGATTTACGAACGTTTCTTTCCCGATTAAAAAATATTAAAAATATGGCCAATATATTTTTACGTAAACGTAATGCGGAAGGTATCGGCGTTAACTAGACGTTAAATTTCGTTAAACGGCAAAATAAATTAAAAATGCATTTAAATCGAAAGATTAATTACGATAAGGTTATATATAAAAATCCAGAAATATTTTACAAAGAGTTCGAATTCGTACGTAATATAATTGCGGAATACAGTATTTCAGAAAAAGATATATATAATTTTGACAAAATTAATTTCTTATTAAGGTTAATAACGGTATCGGGCATAATAATTATAAGCGCCGAAAAACGTAAAAGACCTAAGTAAGTCCAGCAAAGCAGTAAAAAATGGGTTACGGTTATTTAAATTATTAGTTCTTAAGATTAAGCCCTTTTTCCGTACATTATTGTAACGGGTAAAAACCACCTTATTTCTTAATACCGCAATAATTCCATATTACGCAATTAAAAAATTACCGTAAGTAATAACAGCTGGACGATAAACGCTTTAAGTCTAAATTAGGTTAAATATTTCGATAAATATACCAAAACGCATACAAAAAATATTAAACGTTTCCTTATTATTAACAGTTATGAAAACCATTATTCGATAAAATTTGAAAAATACTGCAAAAAATACGATATTATTACGTTTTATATACCTTCCGATTCCTTTTATAAATTCCAACCTTTTAATATAATATATTTTTCTTTGTTAAAACGGGTTTACGATTGCTATATCGAAAATCTTCTAAGGCGTTATAATATGTACGTTACTAAGGAAAACTTTTTTATCGGCTTTTATGAAATATTTAAAACCTTTATAACCCCTGAAAACATTAAAACCGGTTTCCGTAATATTAACCTTATTTTATTAAACCCCGAATATATTATTTCGTAATTAAATATTCAATAACCTATTCGAACACCGACCGTTTTTCCCTTATTTTTACTTTTTTACTTTGAACGCAAAATAGTTAAAACCTTCGAAAAAACAATTTCGTAATTTAATTATTTAAAAAATAAAATTACAAATTACTAAAATAATTTACCGATAATTATAATCAAAATGGTAAATTATTTGGCTAAAAGTATAAATTATTTATTACATAAGGTCGCTTTTCTTAATAATAAAGTTGGTTATTTTCGCGAAACAAATTACATTTTTAATAAGCGCCAGAAAACCAAAAACAAACGCCTCCAAAAAGGAAAATCATTTATTTTTCAAAAAGGGGAGGCTTTCCGGGCCGAAAAAAAAGGTGATAGCGACCTAACACAGGAAAAAATGGCGGAAGATAATCGTCGTAAAAGGGTTACAAAGAAAAAATGATGCTATGGCGTCTGCGGTAAGCCCAGACATAATGCGCGCACTTATTAGGAAGTAATAGATACGTTTAATAAAAATTATTTCAAATAATTTCAATTAATTTAAATATAGTATAGCTATTAAGAAACTGAATATGTACAATAAGGTGGTTAAAGTAGGCGCTTCGCTTATAAATTACGTTATAAATTTTTAATTTAATAAATAAGATATTTATTACATATATTTATAAATCTGTAAAGAGTAATAATATTTTGGTTTTTTTCTAAAAATTATTTATTTATTAAAATCTTGAATAGAAGCTTTTTATATTAAAATTTAAATAGATATATAATTATATATATGTGTAATTAGTTTTATTATTTAAAATTGTAAATGAAAAAAGTTTCATTAATAATTAAGTAACGTATGTTTATAATTAATACTTTTTCGAAATATTTTAAATACTTCAAATTTATTATTATGTAAACGTAAATATTTATAATTTTTGTTTATATAAGCAATTTCTTTTAGGAATTTATTTTCGAAAAAGAATTCGTCCTTTAATACAATTGTTTAAATATTAATATAGAATTAGTTTTTGAAAAAATTCCACTTATTGAAATAATAAAAGGATATTTTTCCCCTTTCGAAATGTAGTTAATCTTATCTTTAATGATGAAATAAATTACAATTAACCTTTTTGTAAGTTTATTAAAAGCATTATTAAATTTAAGAAAATTAAAGTATTTTGTATTAAAATGTTTATTTTTTTAATCGGTTATTTTCGTAATGTTCTTTCCTATATCTTAATAAGTTAATTATTCTAATATTAAATAGTTAAAAGTATATAGATTTACGTTTCGAAAATTATTTGCAATGTTTTTAAAAAACCGCGGAAAATTAAACATGCAAATTTTTACTATTAAAGCACAGTATTTCTCTTTAAGAGCTTCAATGAAAATCGAAAACTGTTGTTATAAAACTTTTATTATAGGATTAGTTCAAAAGGTATAAATGTTTGAATTAGGAATTCCGAAACGAAATTCTTATTTTTGCTTTTAAAGATAACCGTATTTTTTAAGTTACTGTCTTTTTTAGAACGATAGCAGTAGGCTTTTTTTATTATTACAAAGATTAATAAATTAATAGCGTTATATTCCCTTTGTTCGATTATTCCGTTAAAGTAATATATACTATATTAGTGCTTAATTTAACTAACTTGATTTATTTTCGTTTTTAATGCTTTATAATATAGGATATTCCATTTATAATTTTAATATATCTTTATTTGCTAAAGTAATTTATATACACTTAAATTAATATACATTTCACAAACATATAAATATTTTTAAAAAAAGATATTACATCTTTTAAGAGTATAAAAAACGTAATTTATCGTATATTCTCGTTACCGCTATTTATTAATTTCTTTTTATATTAAAAATATTCCTCTTATTTTTAAAACATTTAAATTAATGTAATTAACCTCATCATTATTTGTATAATAACCGAAATCAATGTTTTAAGACGTAAAAGAAATTTAAGTTATATTTGATTATAGTCTTATTAATTTAAAAGTATATAAAAAGTTCTTTAAAAAAGTTTTAAAGTTGTAAAAGGCTTCACCTGAGCGGTCTGCAATCAGTTGCCAATAAGAGTTTATTTTCTAGCTAAAGAGAAAAAAAAGGAAAGATAAAAATACAGTTATATATGTTCGCATATAAGGCGCTACGCTAATGCTGCTTAGTACCGGCGTTTATCCGGTACTCTATAATAAAGCTCCATATAACCCCATCATATTACCTTTTACTTTTCCCAAAAGGGGCTAATTTATCGCAGGATTAATAATTACGTTAATTTTTAGCTTTTAATTAATGCGAAATTTGGAAGTTTATCGATTTCCGAATTAAACTTAATATAGGTGGCTAATTATGCGTTAAATAAGCCCATATATAAAAACGCGTTTACGTTTCTACTTATTTTTAATTTTTTTATAATAATAACTTAATTTAGTAAATTAACTTTTATTAACATTTATTATACCGTTTTTATGCGTTATTCCGTAATAGCTTAAAAACTAATTAATACGTTGTAACGCCGCAAAAATATTCTGCAAAAAAAGGTTTTTATATTTTCGGGCCTTTTTAGTAAATCGGAATCCGCCAAAGCTTTTCGTATATTATGTATTTGCGTTACTCTAAATAAATATCCAACTTATATTTGTAATATACCTTATTTTACGTATATAATTTGTTTTGCCGAAAACCCGGAGGCGTATTATTTAAATTAACGAAATATGTAATTTATTTATACGTTATTTATTTATTATTCCTAAAGTGCTTATTATTATAAGCAAAAAGGCGGTTTATTATTTGGCTGACGTTAATTATAACTATAAATATCTTAAAATAAATATTTTTTTTATTTTTGTTAATATATTTTTTAATGTAATTTCCGTATAATTTGCGGATATTCCCGAATTTCGTTAAACGGTTAATACGTTTTACGAAATTATTTTTAATTACGATTATTAAAATCTTAGTAAATTCGCTTTTTTTATGTATTTTCTATATTGTTTTTTTTGCTGTTAACCTTAGCTTAAGAGTTATCCGTATTTAGGAAAAGACGGGTATTAAAGCTTTACGTTAATATTTTAAGTTTTCGGATATCGTTCGTTCCGAAATAAATTTATATTTTTAGGTTTTAATTTATACGTTATTTATATATAAATTAGGCTGCTGGTTTTACCGGTGTTTCCGCTATACCTTTAAAAAAAATATATTAAATATAAAAATAAAAATTTTTGTTACATAAATTTTTCTTATAATATTTCCGCGCCTTTTTTATATTGTTTATTAACTTACAAATTAAATTAATAACCGTTAATAATTATATTATTAACGTTTTTAAAAATTTTGTAATTATAATTTACGCGGCTTAAAAAAATTGGGTTTTATTAAAATTTAATATAAAAAAAGCCGAATAATCGCCTACTTTAAGTACGTAATTCCTATATAACGTTAACGTTATAAATTTATAAAGTAACTCGTTAAATTTATAAATTTCTAAAAATAAATAAATAATTTCGTAACCGGCGTATTATTTTCGTATTTCTTAATTTTTTCTTAATATATTTCATTCGTAAATAACGGGAACGTTATTTTAACGTTTATTTGCAAATTACGTAAAACTATTTTTAAACGGTTTTTCTAAATTTCTTATACCGTTTACGCGCTGCCCGGCTAGTATTTTTAAGCTTGATTTTTTACCCGTCCGTTTTTAAATAGTACGTTAAATTTAAGGTCCGTTATTAATAATTATATTGCCGTATTTCTTTCGAATTATTATAAAACCGCCGTATTTGCAAATTCTTTAAACAGTATTTAAATTACTTTCACCTAACTTCATTATTTTATTTAAATTTAATATATAAAAACTTTTTTTACGTTTTTAATTCGGATTTAAAAGATATTTTCGATTTTAAATTCCGGGTCATTATTTTTTTTAAAGATAATAAAAAAAGGTTACGTATTTATATTAATTTAAGACGGTAAAAGTTTATGGTTTATACATTTTAATAAATTAATATAATAATGGTTATAAATGCTATTAAATATATTTAATTTTATAATATAAAAATTAATTATTTTAATTATTTAATATATAGCTTAAAATTACCTTAACTTTTTCGATAACCAAAAGGTAATAATATTTTTTAAAAATAATTAGATTTTATTATTAATTTTGTATTTTTCGGCGGAAAAATAACCTTTATTCGTTAATTTTTCTTTGGTTTACTGAGTTGTCGTTATTATAGCTTAAACGAATTCCGTATTTTTTCGCAATTTTTTAACGAAACCTTCCGTTTTTATACATAAATCCTTTTTAATTACCAAATTATTTTTTACTTAAGGAATTAGGTTAACGTAATACTCGTAAAATAAAGAGAATTTATCGAAATTATATTTTGATTATTAATTACTAATATTACCTCCTGGAAAAACCTATTTATTTTTATTGCAAATATATTACCAAAGTTCGTAAATACATTAATATTTCTTAATTAATCCTTTCTGTAATATTATCGGTTTTTAAATAATATATAATAAAAAACGTTATTTTATTTGTATTAATTCGTAAAACTTGGTTAAAAATGTCCGTACCTAATTAATTCCTTTATTATTTATAATAATTTTAAGAAAAATATGGAATTTTTAATATATTTTTATAAATACTTTTATATGTGTTTTTATGTTTATCGTTCGTATCGCGTTTAAGATTATTACCTTAAATATTCGGTTTATTATAATTATTAAAAAATATAAGTTATATTTAAAAATAATTAATAAGTTAATTATAAAATCGATTGATAACTTATTATGAAATCGTTCGGAAACCGGAAATAATTTTCATAATTTTTTTTCTTTATTTTTTTATACGTTTTTATGGTCGTATACGTTATAATTCCTATAAAATTACTTTAGTATACGATATATACCCGGTTAAAAAAGCTTTTCGAAAATACTATTAGCGTAACCTTTTTACCTAGGTAACTTATTATATAAAAATTGTAAATATTTTATATTAAGGTTATTTTGAATAGTTTTTAATTTGGGATTTAAACGTGTTTTTGAAATTAAAAAGTTTTTTAATATTTAAAATATATTTTGTAATCGATATTTATAACTTTAATTCCGCAGGAAAATTGCTCTTTTTTTATAATAATCTTAATAATACGGTTGTAATTTTTATTATATTTTAATATTACGTTCCAGAATTTTTAGAATTTCCGTAATATTAAAACATTTATGTTTTCAGAAATAACCCGTTATTTTTATTTTTAATATTATTAATTATTACTACATTTTTAACATATTTTTAAAATTTCGTAAGTAATATAAATAAATATTTATTTTTCATTAATTACAATTTTTGTACGGTTTTTCAGTTATTATTTTTCTTTATACATATATTGTATTCCTTACGTAAAAATATATCGGCTTTAATATTCAAACGGCCGATATAAAATTCGAAATAAAAATTAAAATAAAATAATTTTTTAATTATTTTATTTAATATTCGTTTAACCTTTTAATAATTATAAAATACTTTTAATTTTTATAGTTAATAATAATTTTAAACGGAGTTATTACGTTACGTAATTTTATAGTTTACATTTTTAAATAATTTATTATTATTAAAAAATTCTTATTATATATATCGTAATTAATCTTTACGAGATTTAATTTCTTCAAATAATAATTAACTGATCGTAATATTTTAAATTAATTAATTTAAGATATTTAATTGCCGTATATTATCTTTGAATAATTTACTTTTAATATTATACGTTTTTCGGAATTTTATTACGCCAAAATCGGTTCCGTTATAAAAACGTTTTTAAAACGTTTAAACGTTATTTTTTTTCCTTTAACAAAATAAAATTCCTTTCCGGGTTAAAATCATTAACGGTACCGATATATATGTATAATAAGTTATAAAATCGCGGTAAAAATTTGCGAACCCTAGGAAATTTCGGATTTCCTTAAATATTTTAGGAATTTCTTATTTTTTGATCAAGCGTAATTTTTCGGGGTTTATTTATATCCCCTTCTCGGCATCTATAATAAATCCAAGATAATTTATTGTTTTTACAGCGAATTCGGATTTGGAAATATCCAGATTTAAACTCGTTTTTTCTAAACGGCTTAAAACCTTCTTTATTTTTTGTATATAATCCTTTTTAAATCCGGAAAAAAAAATAAAAATATCGTCCATATACGTTAAGCAGAAAACGTCGAAATCCTCCTTTAGGACCCCGTTAACGTATTGCTGGAAAATTACAGGAACCCCGTATAAACCGAAAGATATTACCAGCAATTTATATAAACCGAAACGTATTCGAAATGCTATTTTTTATTCGTTTTTTCCTTAATCCTAATCTTATAAAATATTATTTAAATATTTACCTTCGTAAATTATTTGGCGTAAAAGAATAACATTAAGATTTTCGAAATAAAAGGCAAAAAATAACAGTCCTTTTCGGTTATTATATTTAACGTTCGATAATCGTAACAAAAACGTAACTCTTTTTTATGTTTTTTTATAAATAAAACCTGAATCTCTCTAAATAAATTATTTATACAAATATACTCTTTATCCAAAAGTTCCGTCAAAGTTTTTCTTAAAGTTAATAATTTATCCTTAATTATACCATATAGGGCTTTTATAATATTAACATCTTTTTCTTTACTGTATTTTTGCGTAATAAAATCGCATAATTTATTCCGGAATAAAGTAAAAATAAAGTATCGTCTAATTTTTTATCGAACAATTTCCAAACGCTTTTAACCTAAACGGAAACTTTTCGTTAACCTTTATTTTTTTAAATATTAACGCCTTATTAATATCGGCCAAAATAATTAAAAATAATTAAACTTTTTATTTAATCTTTTAATTTTTTTATCCTTTAAAATTCCGCCCCGAAAATAATAATTAAAATTCTTTTTATTTCATAAGTTATTTATACGTTATTTTTTGGGCCTCGTATTCTTTTTCGCAAACCTTTATACGACTTATTGCGCCTACTGTCAAAAAGTATTTTTACGTTATATATACAACGTTATAACGTTTTATCTAAAATTTTCTTAAAATCAAAAAGTAATTAAAGCTATTAATAATATATAGAAATATTTTAATTTTAAAACCGTCGATATCTATTTCCATAGATGTTATTTCCTTAATTTCTTTTCGTTATCGTTAATTCCTTTTTTAAACTTTTTTTAATCCGCATAATTTTATTAAAATATGTAATAACCGTAAACGTTTTACAAACGTTTCGCTTATTACGGCAAAATACTTATATCCTTAATTAATAAAGGTTTTTTTAAATTTTTTTAATTAATATATATATCGATAATAAATAAAATACCGTTTATATTTTTGCTTTATAATCTTTATTTCGGCCTAAATCGCTTTTCGTTCTCGAACGCGTTAATATTTAGGAATTATTCTTTTCTTTCTTTGCTTTTAAATTCCGATTTTTCGTTTTTATACGCTCTTTATAAACTGATCATTTTTGCGGCTTTTTTCCTAGTAAAAATAGGTAATAATTCGCCTCATAATTAGGACGCCTATAACGCAAATAAAAACCTTTTCTTTTACGGACATTCCGTTTTTTTTAAATTACTTATTACATATGTTATTTCGGCGTTAGAAATAAAGTTTTAAATCCCTGGTTTTGCCGTTTTACCGCCGAAATACCCGTTATATTTATGTCGTTATTTAAGTTATTTCCCGTTTGGTTATTATCGTCCGATTGGGCTGTTAAAAAGCTATTCGTTTTTTTACCGCGTTATTTCTTCAAGGCGTCCGGCGAT
The DNA here is from genome assembly GCA_004154925.1 of Monosporascus cannonballus. NCBI lineage: Eukaryota > Fungi > Ascomycota > Sordariomycetes > Xylariales > Monosporascus > Monosporascus cannonballus. The sequence continues at coordinate 174,770 of QJNS01000089.1, forward strand.
TTCCATTATCTTATTTACTTATACGTTAAAACTTTTAAGAAAATCCATTAAAATTAAAATTCAGATAAATTTCTTATTTAGTGTTTTTTTAAAAAACATAAATTTTGTTATCGTTAGTCAAATAATCCTTTCCGCATTTATTAATGTTTTTTCGCATAAAGGATAAAATAGCGAAAATTTTGCTTTATCGGTTTATTTTAAATTCCGAAAATATTCGGTTATTTTTTTATGTCAATTATTATATTATTCGTATAATACCTAAAACAAATTAATAAGGTTATAAATACTATTTAGGTTTTCGGTAATATAATAAATAATAACCGTACGTTATATATTAATTTCGAACCTTTCGTATATAATATAAGACTATTTACGAATTTGTTTACGAAAATAACGTTTATTTCGAACTTATAAGTTATCAATACGTACTATCTGAGGAATTTCTTTTTTGTCCTATCGAACTTTTCCGGCCAAAATAACGGCTTCCGCTTAGTTTTTACTGTTAATTCGGTCGTTCGAACTGTTTTTGCGAAATAACTTAATTATGTTTCCGATCGTTACTAAATTAAGGAAAAATCGGTATTCGTAAAGGTTATTACGTTCTAAATTTATAACTAAGTAATAAATTTGTGTTAAATAATTAAGCCGTTTTTAAGCTGTTCGGCCGTTAATATCAATTTCTTATTTGCCTTATATTACGTTTTTATATATTTACGAAGTTAAATTACTTTTTGTTTTTTATTTTTTTCGAACTGGTAATTTATGCGCTATTCTATAGCTGTTATCGAACTTATTAAGGTTTCCGTTATAACGCTAAATACTTTCTGTAACTCTGGGTCAATAAGGGCCCCTTACTGGGCCCCATAAAGAACGTTCGAAAATTTTAACATCTAATCCCGAACGTCTCCTGTTCTGCTAAATGGTAAATTAAAAAATATGTAAAAGGCTTCACCTAAGCGGTCTGTAATCAGTTGCCAATAAAAGTTTATTTTTTAACTAAAAAGGAAAAAAAGGGAAAAGAAAAATACAGCTATATGTATTCGCATATAAAGCGCTGCGCTAATGCTGCTTGGTACCGGCGTTTGTCCGGTGCTCCATAATAGGGCTTCATACAGCCCCATCACAAAAATTTATTAAAAAGTCTATAATATATTGTCATTATAAATATGCTTAACAGCAGCGTTTTACATCTAAGCTTTATTCGAAATATTTTCATGTAGTTTTTCTTTAAATTTAAAGTAATAAATGTATTTTAAAGGCCTAATTGTTTGTAAATATAATGATATTTCTTTCGTTAAATAGTTTTAATAATTCTTATCGTTATTATTATGTTTATTATTGCAATTATTTAAGATGTCCTTTATCTTTTTTATTTAATTATAAATTTCATTATATAAAAAAATGAAAAAACATCGGAAATATAGCTAAATACTAGCGACTAATCGCCGACCTACCTGCTTAAAACAATTACAAAATCTTATACCCGGGTAAATATATATAGAACTTATATAAAAGTTTATTAATATATTTATATCTTAAATTAATTTGCAATTATACGGCTAATACTTCGCTTATATATTTATCGTTTTATCTTCTGTAAAGCTTTTATACGATGTCATAATTAATAAAAATAAATTAATTCCTTTTTATATCTAATTTATAAAACTCGATTTGATGCAAAATAATAAAAAAAACTAAAATACCGTACGTTCGGAACACGTTCAAAATATTACAAAAAACGACGATAAAAATATATTATTCAATAAAACTGCTGCAAAAAATACAACCGATTATAATTATATATTTATTTTTAAACGATGAAAAGATAATATCTTTTATAAAAATTTAATATATCTTCAATAATAAACCTTTAATTTTATATTGTAAAGTATGATAAAAAGGTATTATATTTAAAGAAAACCGCAAAATTTCGCTAAATAAACGAAACGCAAATAACGAAAACGAAACCACTTAAGTAATTTTATTAGAAATTTATATAATCGATAAATTGTACGAAGATATTTAATATTACAAAAATAATGCGAATAATTATTTAAACAATAGCTTTTTTATATAGAAACGACATATTAAATTCTATTTCTTATAAAAATTAGTATTATTAAAATATTCATCTTATCGAATACAATATATTAAAATAATCTAATCTATTACCATATAAATATATAATTTTTTATTAAAAAATATTCCGATTCCGAACATATAAATTGTGCATTCCGAAACGTCTTCCAAAAATTAAAATAAAATATGGAATTACTGCTACATTATTTTATAACATAGAAGCCTTATTTACTTATAATCGAAAATATAATTTTTAACTTAAATAAATACTCTATATCAATGTATATTTTTTGTTATAAATCAAAGTAATTTTAAACATTAAAATATTTAAATCAAAATATTTCGTTAAATATTTATTTAACGTTATAACGAAACTTAATTATATATAAGCCGCCTAACGTTAAAGTTAAAAAACTAAGTAAAAAAATTCAAACGTAATTAAATATATTCTAAAATAAAAACCTAACAAAAAACCTAATTACAAATGCTCGGATTAAGTAAGAAAAAAAGTAAAACTTTATTAAAAAGCTTTTTGTTACCAAGTAAATACCAACCATAATAAATTCGTTCGGTTTAAAAAGTTGTTAAAAATTCTTTAAAAAAATTCCGTTTTGATATATTAAAATTATATGAAAAAAAGAAACATATTAATTTCGATTCTAAACTAAAACATAAAAATAGATTTTCATTTTAATCAAAACACTATCGGCTGAAAATTAAAAAATAACTTACCGTTATATAAAACTTTACAGTTTCAATAATTCTAATATGTTTAAAAAACATTACCGAAATGGAAATAGGCATTTAATTTATTTCGGCCGAATCATAGCGTATAATCAGTGTAAAACCGTTATCAAAAAATTTAATTATGGTAACAAAAAGGCGGTTAACGTACAGTTGTCGTACAAATAAATTTAAATACGAAAACAAAAATAAATACGTACAATAAACGTTTGATAAAAAAAATATAATTTCGGTTATAATATCGTCGATATATTTATATTAATAAAGGTTGAAACGTTCTTTATTAAATATTATAGACCTTCTAAAACCGAAGTAAAAATAACGAATAATTATTAAAAAAGAATTGTAGTAATTTAGTTAAATGTATTTCGTAATTTATCGTAACTGTTTGGTATTTAATTTTTTATCCCGATTAATAATAAGTATATAAGAGATATTGTTAAATATCATAAATTTAAATAAATGTAGAAATGTATAAAAAATTAAAAATTAAATTTTAATGAATTTAATATTAGTTAATAAGTCGATTTACCTCGTTTTATCGTTTAATATAATAATAATCGTAATAATTTCGAATTCGATAAAAGATTATTTCGAAAATTTTAAATTTATTTATATATTTGAAAAACTTCCGAAACGGATATTGTAAAAAAAAAAAGCAATACCGTTTTTTATGTTTTTAAAATTTAAATTTATTATAAAACTAACACTGGATAAATTACCACTTATAAGACCTATTTTCATACTTTCGAAATTTTGTCGATAAAAATTCGAATAAATATATTTACGAAAATTTGCAAACTAAATATATCTAATAATCGAAATTAACATTTATGCTTTCCGTTATATTTATACTTAAAAAACGGTAATTTACGGTTATATATTAATTATTAATAACTAAATCGGAAAGCAGTAAAAATCTAATATTTTCAATTATAATTTTCGAAATTATAAATTAATTAAAATAAAGTAAAACTGGTGCTAAACTTAATCTAAGAAATATATATTATTAAATACGAATTAACAAATAATTCTTAAAATGCCGTTTTCTAATAAAATAAAGTTAATTTAAAAATACGGTAATATATTTCCAATTTATTAGCATTTTTAAAACTTTTTAAATATTTATACATAAATCTTGCCTACCTTTATACATTAGATTTACGTAATGTTTTTATATAATATTACAATATTTCTGGAAAACGAAAAGGTTTGAATTATTTATTAAATTAATAAAATACGAATTTTTTCAAATCGCAATTTTATTTTTAAAATTCGTAGTAATTACTTTTTAAAAAAATAAGCCTTTAATAAATTACGGTAATCTAAAAATCGAAACCGTTTAAACTAGAGCACAATATTCAAATATTTTTACAGTTTACTAATTTTTACTAGTAAATAATAACTTATTATTTAAAAATTACAGTTTTCATTATAATCTTCCTCAAAAGAATATGTATAAAAATATTTTGTTAAATTTTCGAAATAACCGATATATTTCAAGAATTAAATGATGTTTTTCGTAATATAATTATTTCGTAATGGTAAAGAGTTTCTTATATCGAAATCAACTAAAACAATAAAAATTACGTATTATTTTGAATAATTTTAAATATTAACGATAATATATAAAGGGTGTTAAATAAGCATTTTTCATTTTAACCAATTATTAAATATCAAAACAATAATTACTATATTTATATAAGACTTTCGAAAAATGTTCGCTTAATTAATATATTATTAATTGTGATGATATGCACAACTAGTCCTTATAAGGTTGATTAGGGTGTCGAAACCTGAATCAGGGTTTGGAATTGCTGATTTTTTAATATTGTGATTAGCGTCGCACCCTCGCTATCTTATAATAACTTTAATGGGATTTATATTTATATTATTAATTAACAAAGCTGTTTTCTTTAATAAATTAAACTCGTAATTAAAGTATATATTAATATTAATTAATTACAATAATATAATATCAATATACGTAAAAAGCTTTCGCTTTACTAATAATTGTCTAAAGAAAATAAATATTTAACAGTAATTATTTTTTATATAATTAAAAAATAGGGCCGAGTAAAAGAGTTCATTAAATTTATTTAAATTCATCTCGGAATTAAATTTTATAATAAATATAATATAAAAGAGGTTAAAATAATTGGAATCCGTACTAAAATAACGTAGAATCTTTATTATATAATTGTAAATTACATTTTTAAAAAATAATCAAAAAACCATATATCGATACTTTTTATATAAAATACGTACCATGGAAAAAGCGTAAATAACGGCTGTTATTAAAATTAATTTAAGCAAATTCAAGCTTAACGTAATAATAAAATCTCGCTTTAATATCCAATTATTATTAAAATTAACAAGACAAATGTATTAAAATTATTATACCGTAATAATACGTTTTATAGGTAATAATAAAAACTTTAATATTAAGCAAAACGATATTAATTTCGAAAACTTCGCGACAGCTTTAAGATAAAATTCGTGCATTATAAATAAAAAATTTAAATCCTTCAAAATTTGTAATTTTAAGTTGAAAAACGTGAAAATTAAAAAAATTATATAAATCTTAATAACGTTTTAGTTTATCGATATAAATTCGTTAGTTTATTATAATACGTTTTACGTTAATAACGTATTAATTAATAGTATAATAATCTTCGAAAAAAAAATTACAAAATAAAAGATTTATTACACAAATTAATAAATAATTCTAACGATACGTTAAAAAAATCCCTAATATATTAAAATAAGAACAGGGCTAGATGTAAACCTTATGGAATATTATCATTTTTATCTTTACTTAAATAATTATTTTAAAAATTAGATATAAATTTTATTACAGAGTTTCTTTTTAAGTTATAAAACGATTAATACGTATACGATATTATCCTAATAATTGTAAATTACTTTACCAATATAACGTTATTTCTATTTATAATTAGCATTTAATTATTATAAAATTAATTACTCTATTATATAATAAATAAAAATCGACTTAAGTCTTTATTTAAAATTGTTAATAAATGAAGTAAATCATTTATTAATTAAATTTAAATCGAATTTAGCTGGATGGAAATTCATTACCGATTACCTTTTTATCATCTTTAAAAGAACGAACAAATTAAACGTATAAATTAAATGTTAAAAATATTTCCGAAATTATTATTTAAAAATTAAATCAATTAAGCCGAGTTACTATATAAAGCCGGATTCGCTTATAATAATAATAGAAACGAATTTATCGAATATTTATTATTCGAGATTTTATAAATTGATTATTTTCGAATATTAAGATAAAATTTAAAAGGTAAGTAAATATTTAAAAACAAACATAAGAGAAATTCGTTAATATAGAAAGAAATATTTGAAAAAGCTCATACTTAATTAAAAGAGGTATTACGATTAAAGATATTTATTAATAACTTTTACAGGAATTAAATCACAAATATATTTGCGAAAACTTAATGGTTAAAAAAAACTTAAGTTAAGATTAATATATATTCGGATAGAAATTATCAAATAGAAAATTACAAACATACACAAATTTTTATTTATAAAGTATTAGAATTATATAATATATTCTTCATATTATTTTCAAAACTGTAATATAGTCGAGAAGAAATCGCCATCTATATACTATTTTTTAATTTTAAAAATAAGGCATAAAAATAAATTATTATAAATATTATTTGATATAACAATACTGGCATTAAATGGCAGGTTTTCGTTAAGTAAAAAAATGGTTATTAAATATAATATTAAGGAATTGAAATTGTGTTTAATAAGCCGTGACAAATTTTCGTTAAATATAAAAAAAATATCTTAACGAGTATAATTTATAATAAATTACTCGAAAAGCGTTTAGCTGTTCATAAAACATATTAATTAAATTATACTCAAAATAAAGCTAAACGATAGAAAGATATTAACGAAATATCGAATACGTAACATAAAAATAATAGTGATTAAATAATAATTTATTATTATTAATTACTAATTATTTAAAAAAACCGCAAATCAAAAATAAGGTACCGATAAAATAGTAATAACGTTAAATATATTTAATGAAAATTAAATGTATTAATTTAAAATTAATATCTTTCGTGTTATCAATATATTATAAACGTATATTTCACAATAAAAATTAAAACGAAATAAGATTTAATATATATAAAAAGAATTAACGAACTTAAAATGTTAATTAACTATTTAATAACGTTAATTAATAAGTTTACATCAAAATCGAAAAAACTTTTAAAAAATATAATTAAAAGTTATATTTATTTGTTATTAACGTAATAATAAAATAGTACGTTTTTAGTAAATCTTTAGCATATTTTATACGTTATAACCGTTAATATTAACCGTGAGTATGTTATCGTTATTAAACGATATTGAATTAAAATTAGTAAAATTATGGAATTTTAGAGTAAATTTATTATAATCGAATAAAATGATATCATGTTTTTGAATTGATAAGAAAAAATTAAAAATAAATTTAATTGCTTAACGTTTTTAATATCATATCGAAAATGATATAAAAAATTATATTTGTATAACAAAATTTTAGTAATTATTTAACAATAAATTTTATTTACGTTTATAAATATTTTTTTGTTTGCATATTAAAAATAAAAAAACAAACCGTTAAAAACGAATAAATTAAAACGAAACAGTTGGTAAAATACAAATAAGTAATTAATTTATATTCAAAATAGAATATTTCGAAACAATATAGAGATTATATTTATTATAATTATAGTTGTCAAACGTTCGACACTTTTAACTTTTAAATTTATATAACTTTTTAAATATATAAGTATCACGAAAATGAAATGGAATGTTTATAAATAAAATTATTTATTAATCGAATTACATTAATTTGTTATAGTTACGTTTGACTTAAAATATTAAACTTTTCTTTTTAATATAATTTCGTAATAACGAACGAAAATATTTTATTTATATTTGCAAAAAAAAAATGCCCAATACGTTAAACGGTTAGCAAATAATTATATAAAAAATACAAACATATCTATGCAGGTATTTTTTCTCAAATTAAACGTAATAAATGTAAAATTTAGTATATATTTTTAATAAATTAATAACGTTAATAATATCAAAGTTTAAATAAATTAAACCGATATATTATTAATAAGGTTTCGGGAAAATCGATATATTATTATTATCCTTTTAAAAACGGTCGAAAAAATTGGAAAGTTAAAAAAGAATTTATTAAAAATATTACCGCAAATAAATATCGCACTAGCAAACGATAGAAAACCAAAAAAAATATATACGAAAAAAAAGAATAAATAAAATGAAAAATTAACAATCGTTTGATAAAAAAAACGAAAAGCTTAAGTAAAAACTACGAATAAAATGCTGATAGGAAAAAGTTATTAAAAAAGTATTAATATAAAAATTAATAATATTTCGATCGGAAAACCTTCGTTGACAGGCCTTATATTAACGTTGTCTCTAATAATAAAGGTAATAATTTATTAAATATTAACGAAATATTTATATTTTATAATAATATCTCATAATTTACCGCCGCAACAACCCTATTACGATATATAGTTAATAACTGCTATTAAAATTTAACAGCTGAAAATCAGAAAGTAATATAAAAAAAATAAAAGAATACGGAAAATATAATTCATTATCGGTAACCAATTGTCAACTTACTTACTTAGAATAACTACAAAATCTCATACCTAGGCGAATACATATATAATCTAGATAAAAATCTATTACTACATTTACTTCTCAGAATAATCTATAACTACTCGCCTATTACTTCGCTTATATATCCATTCCCTTATATTTTACTTAGAATAATCTTTAATACTTTTCGCTATATATATTTTGTAACAACACTTTAAAATTTCTATAAATTTTATACATATAATACTTTAAAATTGTCTCATTAATAAATATAACTTTTTAAGGATAATAACTTAAATAATAAAAAATTAAACAAAAAATATGAATAAGAGTTAAATATTTAAAATAACTGTAATGTTTAATAACGACTAAATTTTAAAATCTCGCAATTTTAACATATAATATTTTAATATATAAATAATTAAATATTTATTTCAATTCTAATAGTTTTTAACGATTACTTATATCGAATATTATTATTTGATTTAAATTTTTATTTTTAAACTAATTAAAATTTTTCAAAATATGACTTTTTTCTAATATATTTAATAATAATTAATATAAATTGATTAATTTAAAAACATTTTTATTTAAAATGGCGTTTTTACGTAATATAAAAAATTATTTTCTGTTATATATTAATAGAGATTTTCGAATTTCAAATAATTCGATTTCTTTAAAACATATCTATTAATAGCTTAATTTTAGAAATATCTTTAACGGTTTATTAATTTTAAAAATATTTATAATACAAATTATTTTTAAAGGTGTTTTTTAAATTAAATTTTTAAAAATATCATTTAAAAATTCTTTAAAATTTAGCAATTAAATAACAATAATTCTAAAGGTAATATAGGAAATAAACGAGTAACAATATTTAAATATATAAAAATTAAATACTAAATGTATTAAAATATAATTAAAAGAAAATGTAGACCGAGCGTATAATTATAAAATTCTAGTAATATACATTAAATTACATAATTAAAGAAAATATATTAATGAATTGCGTAACCCCTAAAACGTCCTAGATAAATGCTGAAACTAACGAACCTTCTTTTTATATACGTAAATATAACTGTAGCTAAGAGGAAAAAGTACCAGGAGTGCATAAAGTAGTCTCCTTTCAGTAGGTGATCTGCTACGGCACAGAAGAACAAGAGTCTAGCCATTACACCACTAAAAGTGGAACGTTGTCAGCTCGAGCACTGACCGCCCTGTTCTGCCCTATACACCTACTAGGTGCCACTTGGGACTGTGACATGATCAAAACTAAGCCAACGCTTAGCTGTTTGATCGACTTCAGCTAGGTCTGACATGACGCGAGCCAAGTGACCAAGATATGCGCCATTCAAACTTTGTTGACTTATCTTTGCAAAAATCTTCATTTAACCTGCATGAGTGCTAACAAGCCCAAACTTACTGAAGTCAACTTGACTTACCGGCAGCCCTGGTTGGCCTCAAAGGCCGGCCTTTTTGTTCAGGTGGGTGGACACATAGCCAGGAGAGATCGTATTCACTCGAATATAGTCCCTTGTCCACTCGGCTGCCAATTACTTGGTAAGTGATATGACGCCAGCCTTCCAAGCATTGTGGGCGCATTGTTGCTGTGGGCGGTACACTCTGGAACCCGACATTGACGCGATGTTGGAGCGCGCAATTCGGACCGTTTCGGCTGCCGCGTGCAATCATGGCGACTTGTTGATCTTCGAAGCCCTGCAGTCGTCGCGTACTGCCCTGGTGGTTGAGACGTTGCAAGCGGCCAGTAGCATCGCGTAGGCTGCGTGGTGGTTGGTCCTCTGTGGTTGTCAGTGATAGACTACAAGTCATCACCAAACAGCTCGATCGAGGTGCGCATTGGCCCGGCCGATTGCGGCAGGGTCCGAGCCGTTCAACACACCCACCAGGGTCCCTGACCAACTCCAACTCGACACCTCCCTCCAGGCATCTATCTTATCACGTAATTAAAGCCTTGCTAGCAGCCCGACGCGCCCGCACTCTTGTCGTTCCATTGGTCTCGTGGCAGCGCCCAGCGGCTGGATGACATAATCTCTCCCGTAGGAGCAGGTTGCGTCCTTGGCGACGCAGCAAGAATATGGCTCCCGGAAGTCATACCTGCTTTTCCCGCTCTTCGCCACGATTGGTAGGCCTTGAGGGCGCCTAGGACGCTCAATCCATGGTTGCTTGCCGCGGCGGTACCGCAGGTGGTGGACTTGAGGTGCCTATAGCGGCTACTTGTGGGTCAGCCGTGATAGACTCGAAATCGTTTCGAATGTGTTTAAAGGGAAAGGAGTCATGGGGATCACCCCGAGCGGCTGGACACCAAAGACGTCCTTACACCTCGTTTGTCTCCATGCGGGTGCCGCCGCCCTTAAGCTAAGGGAACTGGCGAGGCCGCACCCGAGTCGTCAGGTTTCCCGCAGAGTGTGGAGCAATATAGGGTGCCTGAGGTCGGTAGGCTCCAAGCTTCGTTCTCGGCCATCGGCCGGCCCTGGCGAGTCTTACGATACCGCGGCCATCCGATGTTCTGTATCCGGATTATGATTCTAAGTTAACCAATGCTGGCGGAGGGGCGCAATGTGCGGAGTCCGGCAACTCCACTTCACAGAGAAAGCTCCTGGTCCGATGTGTGGTCTCTTGGAGCTGGCGTGTATATTGCGGGCTAGCGTGACTTCGGCACAGAAAGACCTTCAGATCCCAATGCCCTGAACCCCTGCTTGCCGGATTCGGCTTGTGATGGTAACCTCACCCATCAGTCCGACTGCTTTATCCTGAATACTTCATCCACATTATCCATTACCCGATGCACACTATCAATACGCCCACAAGGTGAGTTCCGCGCCAAGTCTGGCACCCTCCGCATCTAAGCTGGCGACACAGCAGGCGACATAGTCTCCCTACTTCCGCCCGCCCTGCCATCCTTCCGCAGGCCATCCTCCGAGATCCAGAACTCCGTCGTCTTCTGGATCACAGGCTCTAGCGGTATGCCGCTGTCCCCACTATCCCGCCGCATGCCCGTGGCGACAAAGGTGGTACCGTTCTCGGTGCGGTCCCCACGCAGCCTACTCGCAAAGCCATATTTGGCGATGGATGGGTACGAGGGGCCGGTACGGCCACTGCCTGCGCCGTACGTGGTCGACTTGTTGGACTGCAGGTCCTGGCGGGAGAAGACGTAAACGTAGATCTGCCGGGTTAGCGCGAGGTTCGCTGCGATGATGCCCAGGAAGAGCTCAAGGTTGGACCAGATTGCGACCCTGGCGAAGACGTCTGCGGGGTGGTTAATGCCATGTTCGTCAACGTGAGTAGAGGGTTATCTCGGTTCGAGTTGACTCACAGCTCAGATCTGTCGTCTGGATGCCAAGTGACATGGCTCGCCCTACGCCGAATCCGGTAGCGCTATTGCTGTCAGCGACGAGGTAGCAGACAACAGGGTACCGTAGAGGGAGAGTTACACAAGCCCCAGGCTCATTAGCCCGCAAACGAGAATCTTCGACTTCAGGGGGATGCGGACCCGCCAGACAACGACCAGAGGCAGCAATGAGCAAGTCAGGTCTGTGAAGAGGGAGTACGCTATTTGTGCAGTTCATTCATCAGCGCGCCCTCGCATGCGTGGCATGTCATGTCAAGGTGATGCCTAACTTACATATGGTAACGTAGATCCAGTAGATCCTTATCCTGACATCCCAGCACACACCCACGCCCGTCCAGTACGCCGAGATGGGCTTGCACTCGGACAAAAGGATGATACTGCAGCCCAGGCTCGTAATGACCAGCACGACCATTATCCCCCCCAGGAGCCACCGCAGATTCCGCGTGTCTTTGATGCGCAGCAGCAGGAACATGATGGAGCACTTGAGGATGCACATGCCCAGGAAGAGCATGTGCTGGGCATACCACCCGAGCATGTTATTCGTTACGTAGTCTTCCTGGGAGATGTACCACCTATGCCGCCCGTTGCCGTAGTGCAGCTGCACGCCTTGGACGACCAACCGCATGGTGGCGATGGGCAGCAGCACCACCATAAGGTAGTCGTCCCATCCGGCGTTGTGCTGGGCGAAGCGGACGTACAGGCGAAGCGAGCCCGTGAGCAGCGCCAGGAAGCCAAGGACGCTCGACAACGCTACTAGAGTCGGGCCGACGTTCTCGTCCGGCGGCAGAGGATCGGGCGGCGTCAACGTCGCCATGGTGATAGGTGAATGATGTCGAGCGACGCAATGAGGCCCTTCGTATTATTCAAGTCTGATATATGTCGATAGAGTGGGGAGGGAGGACTTTTGAGTCGACCGAGGAGCCGGGGCAGCATGAGACACTATGCTCTCTTTGTCCTCGGTTGCTGGCCGATTATGGCGCTCAGCCCCTGACAAAAACGGCAGCGGGGCGATCCAGCACGGACGCTCGTCGTTACAAAGGCGACGGGGGCGGGGAGGGCGACGCGAGCAGACTAATAATCTCCACGAACCTGGGCGTGGCTCGCCTGCTGCTGCAACTGCAAATCTCCAGGGTGCTGTGGAAGAATGGTACCTGGAGTGAAGGCAAACTGGATCTGGAGGGCTGCCAGGGAACCTTCTTGACGCTGGGCCTCGGGAGAAGGATAAATTATACTATGGGCAGGAGTCCCGCTGGAAACAGACTATAACGTAACTTGAGATTGGAAGGTTCTATAGGTTGGTACTCACTATGGGAAGTTCCGTTACCCTTCCTTAACTTAGCTTCCTCGCTTATTTACGACAATAGGTATTAAACAGCCCTGGCCACGCGAACACATGATACAATTGCAAGGCGTCATACCGAGTACCTACTTCCAGGCGTGCAGAGGAGCGCGCACATCGTCCAACCAGAAAGAAGTGGCCGATGGTCAATCGGCGGGACCGGGGTTCGCGGCAGCATCGCAACCTCGCTTGATCGCATGGTTGAATCTCGAGCTACCGACCTGGGTCGATGGGTGCAGAGCTTGGCAAAGTTGATTTTTGTGGACCTTGAACACTGGGCCCGGGCAACTCCTTTTTCGGTTAAATAGTCCCACGTTTCGATTTCTTTTAATCACCGCCTTCGCCGAATCCATGCCCCGGCAGCTTGATCCAAGCAAGCATTATACAGCGGGGATCACCCTGCCATGCAGCATTAAAGGACGGGTGGCCGCGGCGCCGCAGCCGCAGTTTATCGAGTCGCCCATCTACTTCCACCTTCCGTCCTCGCATTCCTGCCTTCCCTATTCTGCACGCCTCCCTGCTGCATTCGTAAACCGGGACGACAGCCTCTTGTACGGGTAGTCGTTCTTTCCAAGGCCGAGACACATTTAGGTGCGTTCTTGTATGGTAAGCAAAGCATCCTGGCCCTCGTACGCGGTCGCCGTTGAGACTGCTAACATCCCAGCGTTGTCCGTAGTGTGCGGATAGATCCGTGCTCTAGAAAGAGAGATTAGGCTCCGCGCACGTTATTACGATGCTCTTCCGGTCCCTAGTGGCCTTCGGCCTGTCTTCGGCCGTCAATGCGCTCACTTCACACGCTACTTATGACTACGTGAATATCTCCCTCTTGTTAAAAACTGGACCGTCATGGTCGACAATGGCAGCGATTAACTAATAACCTACTGCAGGTTATTGTGGGTGGTGGCACGGCCGGTCTGGCGGTGGCAGGCCGTCTCAGCGCGAGCCTCCCTTCGGCTAGCATCCTCGTTATCGAGGCCGGCCCTGAGGCCTTCGACCAACAGACGGTCTTCGTCCCCGGCATGAAGGGCCTGGCCGTCGGGGGTGCCCTGGATTGGGCCTTCACAACAACGCCCCAGGAGGGCGCGAACGGCCGCGTACTCAGCCAGAGCCGGGGTAAGGTCCTCGGCGGCTCGTCCGCCATCAACCTGATGACCTACGACCGCGCCGCCGCGGTCGAGTACGACGACTGGGAGGGCCTTGGCAACGAGGGCTGGAACTGGGACGCCTTCCAGCGCGCCATGCTTAAGGCGGAGAACTTCACCGGTGTCAACACCGAGCACTACGGCCAGGACGGCGTGGGCACCTCGGGCCCCGTCAAGGCCGTCATCAACCGCAACATCCCCGCGCACCAGGAGGCCTGGATCCCGACCATGCAGGGCCTGGGCATCGAGCACAACCTCGAGTCGCTCAACGGCTCCGTCAACGGCGTCATGTACCAGCCCAGCAGCATCGACCCGGATCGCTGGGTCCGCTCGTACAGCGCCAACGCCTACCTGCCGCTGTCGGGCGCCAACCTCGCCATCTGGACGAACACGCGGGTGGCCAAGATAAACCTCAAAGAGAGCAAGTGCGGCGTGCAGCACGCCACCGGCGTGACCCTCGCGAACGGCACCACCGTCGCCGCCCGCCGCGAGGTCATCCTCTCCGCAGGTACCTTACAAACGCCAGGCCTGCTTGAACTCTCCGGCATCGGCCGGGCATCCGTACTCTCCGCCGCCGGCATCAAGCAACTCGTCGACCTCCCCGGAGTAGGCGAGAACCTGCAGGACCACATCCGCCTGCAGACTTCGTACCAGCTCAAGGACGGTTTCACCTCGTTCGACAAGCTACGGTACGACCCGGCCTTCGCCGCAGAGCAGCTCGCCCACTACCTCGCGGGTAACCCGGGCATGTACGACTACACCGGCTCCGGGTACGCCTTCACCAACTGGGCGCAGGCCCTGGGCGACGACGCCGCCGCAGATCTCCTCTCCCTGGCCGAGGCCGCCGCCGCCGAGGACGAGTCGGCCACTAACGCCCTTAAGCTCAAGTGGATGTCAGACCTGCACGTACCGCAGCTAGAGATCATCTTCTCCGACGGCTACACCGGCGTTAGGGGCTACCCTGCGGCCTCAAGCGAGCTCTTCGGCGCTGACTTCTTCACCCTCATTACGGCTATCATGCACCCCTTCAGCCGCGGCAGCGTACATATCAGGACCGCCTCGGTGGCGGATAGCCCTGTTATCAACCCTAACTACCTGTCGCACGAGTACGACGTCGAGGCGGCGGTACAGGCCGTCAAGTACGCGCGCAAGATTGCCGCCACGGAACCCATGGCCAGCCTGTGGACGGCCGAGTACGAGCCCGGCCTGGAGGCGGCGCAGACGGACGACGAGATTAGGGAATACGTGCGCAGCACCGTGCTGAGCATCTTCCACCCCGTCGGTACGGCGGCCATGTTGCCGAAGAAAGATGCCGGCGTCGTGGACGCGCAGCTCAGGGTGTACGGGACGAAGAACCTGCGCGTCGTGGACGCCAGCGTCATGCCCGTGCTCGTCTCGGCACACATCGCCACGGCGGTATATGGTATTGCCGAGATGGCGGCGGAGATGATCATCAGCGAGGCGCAGAGTTGACGTTGGCGGTAACAACCGGCCCGGAGTTGAAAGTCTCCGTGATTCGCAGCGGACATATACGGATCAGCCCTCCCCGCAGTGCTATGCGCGTTGTCGGCGACAACATTGGCAAGATGCGGTGGGGAATTTGATCCTGGATGGGCAGGATGCTACTCTGATAGTAGGTGTTCTTGCACAGAGAATAGGTTGTCAGGGGTGCCCAGGAGGGTGCGTAATTAATTTGAGAAGATCGGGCTATGAGGAGAATGTATTGAATTAGGCGAGAGAATTAAGCTTACAGCTATTCGAGTTACACGAAATTATAAATTATAATACAATGTTTATTATATAAAACGGTTAAGTTCAACATTATTTAATTTTTTTAAATAGATCTATTTAAATTCATTACGGCGAAAAGATATATTTATGAGATATATTATTGTAGAATAAATAATATTTTAATTATAAATTAATCTAATTTTACTTTAAAATTAAGCGTATCAAGGTTAAATTAAATTGTGAATACTTTGCAATAAACGAAGCACATATTATAGATTCTAACTTATATACGAATTTCGTTAATATATATAACGCACTATACAAGCGAACCACTCACACAAGCAAGTCACTCGTTTTCCTTTGATTGGGTGCATCCTTTGGTGCAAGTGATCTCGGGCCAATTGGAGCACTAGCTCCACAAAATGAGCGACTCGCTTTTGTGAGTGGTGCGCTTGTGTGGTACGTTATAATATCAAAATTACTTTTTTCCGAAGTATGCCCTGGAGCCATGGATACGCCGTTAAAACGAAGGCTATTGTGTTGCGACGCCCTCCGCAGCTGAGCAACGTCTCGTAAATAATAATAATTTTTACGAATCTATACCTTCGTTTCAACCTATTAAGGAACGAAGGGAGTGTGCGAAAGATCTTTTTTTTTTCAGCAAAGAACCGATTTTCCAAGCAGGAAAGTAACTAACTGCTTTAGCAGCATGCAGGTCATGCGTCTGGGTCCTACGCTAGGTGCAATTAGTGTATATGATGGTCCGTTTCCAAACCCCTGCTGATACCCTAAAGCCCTGGAGCTTCTGCACTTTAAAACTAGGTGTCACGATACTAAGTGGCACCCGAGTGGGTATATAGGGCAGAACAAGACGGTCAGTGCTCGAGCTGAAAACGTTCCACTTTTAGTGGTGTGATGGCTACGCTCTTGTTCTCGTGCCGTAACACGAGGGCATCTATTCTGTTCGCCGCGCGGGGCAACCTCCTATTTTGCTAAGGGCCGATTTCCCAATCCAAAAAGTGACTACCATAGCGGCCATGCGGTTGGTGCTTCTGGGTCAGATAGGGCCGAAAGACGTACATATTTGTACTAGTCCGTTTCTAAACCCCTGCTAGTCTGTATAGTCGGTTCGAAACCTCGGATTTGGCCCTAGTTTTAACCTGACATTATTGTCGACCTAGCTGCTAGGACTTTTAGCGATTGTAAATCAACTCATAATTAAGTTGACAGCTCCCGAGTAAGCAAGGCCTTTAAAGTTTGTAAGCCGACGGGCCGCCAAGTCGACAGCTAGCCAGGGCTTTTAGAGCTTCCAAGGCTTGCAGGTCGAGGAGCAGTTAGGTCGACGGTAGCCAAGGCCTTTAAAACTTGCAGGGCATGCAAGTCGACGGTCTAGGTCGACCTGGATCGTCGGTTAAAAACGAGTGGCTCCCCCTGGTGGGTGGGTGGGTGGATGGGTGGGGGAGCCCCGTACAGAGGTCATAGCTTTGCAACCATCGATCTGGCAAGCTGTTGACCGAGATAGCCGTCGACTTGGAATTCGCACTTTAAAACGAGGGCATTTATTGTGCTCGCCGCGCGCGCGGCAGCCTCACGTTTAAATACCGGACAGAATCCTAGACACGAATAATAAGGCAAGGTAATAAGTAAACGTGAAAGTTACAAATGGCTTATTGATGCTATACAGCGTTAGCTTAAATTTAAGGAAGATTGTAACCAGAATCCACTATTTTCTACGGAAGGATTTGATTAGAGCCTAGTTCCCAGGACTTAAACTAAAGCGATTGAAAGCTGGGATTCTGGTCCCGAAAACAATTTTATGGCGGCCTTCCGGTTAAAGTTGTCATGGTAGTTGCAAAGTTAAACGAGGTAACAGGAATGCTCCAGAGGTTAAAGGCCCGGAATGTGTCAGGGGTTTACAAGCCTGCTCAGCCATAGGGCGAGCAAAAAGCTGATGAGGGCTAGGGGGGGCTGGCCTACTTACGTAAAGCTGAGCCGAGGCTGAGCTGGGATAAAATGGGTCATAAAAGCGACCATCCTTTTTGACCAAGAAGTTACTTACGTTTCGTTTCATAATACCCTTGCCACGGCGAGCCAAGAACGGTGGCCAAGAAGCCGGGCTACTAAGCCCCGTTAAGAATAACGACATTATGTCATACTGGACCGTGACAACGCAGTTGGTGGTAAGATAAAACGACACAGTCGACGCCACACGGAACGCAAGGTCCCACCCAGGATGAGAGATCCAGTATATCAAGACCCAAAGTCTGTTTCGGGAGGGGAAAAAAGACAGGATCAGCCTGCGGGGCGCAGAGCACACCGTCTAGTACAAGATAGACAACCGCCATCTCCGCTAGGGTTTAAACGGCATAGGCAATGAGAGACCAGGGTAAATCGTAAGGTAGTATATCTCCGATCTGCCATTTCGTGCCGACTCGTCGTAAATTCCATACCATGCCAACGATCCGAAAGACCGTGGTGCCGAGCGCGAAGGAAGATTTGCCGGAATAGAAGTCAGTGCCCACCGCCCGAGAGATGATAATGAGCCACGAACTGCTCAACAATTGTATCGAGGAATACCGCACGGCGGTCGCTGACCAGTAGGGCCACTGAGCCCATTCCATGAATGCCTTCTGCAGGGCGAGTGTGAGGGTGACGCTGACATAGCGGGCTTAGCTCGTTGCGGCAAACCCGAGTATCGAGACAGAGACGACAACATAGTAAGCCACGAACAGACCAACGAGCACTTGACGACCGTCAGGCTCCATCTCACTTGTAACCATTCGGTCCGTAGCTAATGTAAAAGAGTATTGGGAGACTGATGACGAGTGCTTGCGAGAGAAGCGTCGAGAAGATATGTGGCTGGTCTCATCGACTGTGCGGATGCGTATCCGGAAGTGCAGGACTAATAGGACTTACATGCTACTTCCCCTTATAGAGTTCTACGCCTCACCAAGGCGACTTTTAGGAAGCCCGACACGGACCGACTGGATCATACCCTTCCGAGACTACATCCCGACTTTCGGGACTGGGACGTCACTATACGGGCATGAGCCCTACAACATGTTGTTGCACGCAGAGTGTGTACTAGCCGGGGAATCATCTTTCGGATTGGTAGAGTGGAATCTCTTGCTAATGCATGTCCGGGTCTGACAATCCGATTCTGAATAACATGATAATCAACAACATCAATTCATATCCCGGAAGGCATGACTCAACATAGCACGTCAATCGGATCTTGACCAGTTGTGCTCAAGCTAGCGAACTCCCACCTAGTTATACTGGCACACAACCAGCCTGATATAACGAATCAATAACGAACTCTCTATATTAACATCCGTCCATAAGAGATCCATTAATTTTGGGAATCTGCTAGTTCATTAGGCTGGTTACTGTCAGACCCAGCTGACGTCGATCAAACAGCTAAGCCTTGGCTTAGTTTGATCACCTACGGAAAGGAGGCCACTTTATGCACCCCCGGTATCTTTTCCTCTTAGCTACAGTTGTATTTACGTGTATAAAAGGAGGGTTCGCTACCCTCACCTTCTATCTAGGACCTTCTAGCGGTCAGACAACCTGTTAATACACTTTTCTTCAGTTATATGCTTCTGTGTGTGATGTCAGGGTCTCATAGTTACCACATTGTCAAACAGGACCCTGCGTGTTTTCCCACTTACTGCAATTCAAGATGTATGATCAAACCAGGGCATACAATGTACAGGTAGAGATTATGGTACAGGTTCGCTCTGGCACCATCTTGGATATAGGGCAATTGACGAATATAATTTCCGGAGAATCCGAAGTCGCACAGCAGCGACGAGAAGCATAGGCACGCCTAGAAGTCGAGTAGGATGTTACGGACACCTGGCATCTACCTGCTAGGTACGCCGAAACTGGCCGCGAGCAATTGTATCTCGAGGGCCTACGTTGCGGGACGGCCGCACTGAAGGACAGCGTGAAATACGGCCACAATTTCTGGGGATTAACTGGCTCCGCAGCACAGTCTATTCACCAACAGCCCTTTTGGCCTTAGGGTCATGTTCAACAAGATGCTCGACCTTATGCCGCCTGAAGAGCAACGACAGAAGTGGCTTCAGCCAGCGGAGGAAGGGCGCTTCAATGGCGCTTATGTCCAGAGCGAGTTGGGACATGGTTCGTTCGTCAGGGGATTAGAGACAGCTGCTACATTCGACGTACAGAGTGACAGTTTTGTCATCCACTCGCCGACCCCGACGAGTACCAAATTCTGGCCGGGCGGTCTAAGCTATTCGACGTTACATGGGCTTGTAATGGCTCGGTTGATTACGCATGGTCAGGACTATGGCATCCGTCAGTTCATCGTCCGGTTACGCGATATAGAGACAGTATAGCCCATGGACGGCGTTGAACTTGGTGATATCGGATACAAGATAGCCCAGAACCAGAACGACAACGGTTATACCCGATTTGAGAACGTTGTAGTGCCGAGGGAAAACATGTTGATGGGTCAAGGTGAGATCTCGAGGGATGGAGAATAATCCAAGAAGGCCGGCACACGCTCCAAGGCTGTGTATGGGACGATGAGCATCACCCGCGCCAATATGACATTTGTCGCGGCCGTCCAACTCGCAGCCGCTGTCACCATTGCAATACGCTACTTGACTGTACGCCAGCAGGGCTTCCTGCCCGAAGATCCCGGCCAAAATCTCGCCACTCCTACAGCAGAGACTGGGCTGCTGCGGTGCAAAAGTCAAAATTACAGACTGCTCACATTGCTATCGCAGTTCTACATCATGCTATCCGCCTCGAGGTGCTGCAAAACCGCCAAGGGAGACTTCAAGAACCGACAGGCCACGGGTGACTTTAGCACAATGGCGACGCTACACGCCTTGACTGCTGGGATGAGCGCGTGGTCTTCTACCGCTACGATGGACGGTGCAGAGGACATCTAAAAATTTGGACAGAAGGTGAGGCTACCCTGGAAGGTTTAGTATGGGAAACCCTGTAGGGTAGGCTCAAGGTGTGTCACAGAAGATAGAATTATCTATATTCAAGCTATGGAAGCCCAACAACAGCTGGGGGAATTCAGGGCTATATATATATGCGAATAATGGCTTATTAAACTTTATCGTTCCATATTTAATCAATATATTCCGTTACTAATCCATTGGTGAATAATAAAGGTTTGGAAGATTTTGCCACTTTCGCCACCTCGAATAGGGGTAGACCCACTTTCCCTGGAGCTAACTTCCGGAAATTCCTAGATTCTGTCATCGTATACAAGGAGACAGGGACTCGGCAGGGTGCTTGGTGCGATCTCTGAGGTTCTCACGTGAAGAATGCAGAGATATTCCTAAATTATGATGAGAATGAAGGGAAATGTCTGGACTAGGTTTTAAGAACGTTCAGGGGTTGCATTTTCCCACAAAGATGCAGTTGGCTCTGACGGACCTTTGGCAGAATTCACAGAGATTCTGGGGATCAACAGAGAGCAGGTAGTCACTGTCGAGTGACTTGCAATTATAACCGCTTATAATGCGCATTACCCTTACGATGATTGCTTGACTAGTCCTCCATTCTAAGTCTCCGGGTTCTTGCGTCCAGCCCAGTCCCAATACCTACGCTATTTCCCCTTACTTTCTAGATTACAACGCTGAACAAGCGGTCACCGACATTGCTGCAGGGCTGCGGCAGTCTAAATCGTCGCCGTAACATCACAAAACGCTAATAGTGGTAAACGCGGGAGAAATATGACAGATATACAAATGGTCTAACTATGTTGATCAGAATCTGGCCTGACTAGAGGTAAATTGTATATGGAAGGCTTCTTCCTTGACTGACCAATAAAAGAAGGCCAGCGTCTTTTATTTCTCTTATTGCTATAGCCCGGTGATGGTGTCCCAACCCGTACTCGATTCCCAGATGGTCACGTCGAGAAAGGCCTTTAACGACTTGAGCTAGTGCTACATTAATGGCAAGGAATCCAGCTTCACTATCGCTACCACCCTCCTGCGCGATCGAGGCATTGTAATACGAACTGTCTGAGCAAGGGCCCTCCGTAACAGCTGCTCTCCAGTATATACACAAAGCCCTACCGTACCAACTTGGAGTGAGCTTAGATAGGTATGTACCTATGTAGGCATTTTCAGACGCGCCCATGTCGCCTCTATGCATCCCCTCATTCGGGCCCTTGCCATATGCTAAGCAATGATGGATATTGCCAGGTCTCCTAGGGCTCGGACGACAGCTACGCCATGGCACGGCTGTGGGTGAATAAGCTCACCGGAGAGGTATTTGATGCCTGTTGAGGTGAAGATGTTAGAGCTGACGCCAATAACTTTCGTGGTGTTCTTTCCCATTTACATGGTCGAGTCGATTCTCATGATCAGGGGCTGTATGTAACTATTAAATCCGGGTGCGCTGTTGACATTTGGATCGTATAAGGGTGAAGATACATCTAGGTAAGTGGTCGGCCGGTCAGTCTTATTGAGCAGAGGCGGCCTCGCACTTCCGCAACAATAAAAGACTGGGAGCGCCAGCTGGACGAAGAACAAGTCCAAAAGCGATCATCCTGCGGCCGCAAGGTTTGGCCGCAAAAGTGAACCGGTATGGTTCCGCAAGTCATGGGAACACATCCTGCGTCTCCTTGATGTGTAAGGCCGTGTCGCGATGGCTAAGTAGGTAGAAGAGCATCGTACTTTGGATTGGATCGCCTAGAGCGCGCATTCGTTCTGAATTGGAGTAGAACCCCGAGCCGCAACCGATCTGAAATCTGTAGGCAGGCGACAAGTAGAAGAACACACCGTTCTGAAACGCTGTCCTCGCTTCACATCCACTACTACCTAGTCTTTAAATTCTGCAGTCGAGTCCACGATGCATTTCACCAGGAGCTCGCCGCTGTCCGCCTGACGGGCGCGTCGGCCTTGATGAGTAAGTTACCTATGCCTCGGTGAAGCGTCTCGCCGGTCCAGGAGCAAGCGGCACGGCAACGATGTGGAAATGGTGGGCAAGGACCCCGCTGGGAGCATGGGGAGAACGAGAACGAGGGGTAGACGGGCGCCGAGACCACCGTCCCGCAACGGGACCGGCCGGATGTCTACCTCGTCGATGCCGGCACCAACGACCGCGCGCTGAACATCGACATTCCCAGCGCCGGCGGCCGCACGGGCGCCCTCGTCGACTACCTCCGGGGGCCCACACTCGACGCCACCGTCCTGCTCTCCACGCTGCTGCCCAACAGCGACGCGGCCGTCGACGAGCATTTCAGGCGCCTGTCGAGGTGCACCAAGCCGTCGGGGCCTGCCCATCGTGCCCGTCTACTTCCAGGGCGAGGGCCGCCTCACCCCGGACGACATCCAGGACGGCACGCCCCCCAGCGACGAGGGGCACGCGACGGTGGGCCCCGATTCGGTTCAACGGCCAACTGATGCCGATGCGAGGGACTTCCTTCAGGAGGCTGTATAGGATGCCTTGATTACGCTGTTGGAGTAGGATGGAAAGCTGGAGGGTTCCTGGCTGCTTGGAGATTGGGAATTCTTATTGCCCGATCGGGTCTGGTGTCTCGGCATCGAATTTGCTACCTGTCGTGCATTTTATTATAAGAAGGCGTATATAGGGGTACATCTACCTATGATAAAAATGATATTGCACTCCATTTGTTTAGATAGCGCCGGTCTTTGATTTCTCTGAGTAGTTGCCCAGAATAGCACTCGCTTCTAGGGGCTTGATAACATGCTCCTACATTAACTACATCATGTCTCAACTTTGGATAAGTAGTCAGGATTCTTACAAAAGCGGTGTGTATTGCAGGCGTGGCCGCCATTGACCTAATGGGAGCAGTAAAGTCTAACACGTCAGGTTGTCCTCACCACAGAGGCCCGTGAACGGTGGAGTTCCGCCATTTAGCATATTTTGATCCCCTCCGGCACCGTTGCTAACTGATGACGCATCAAAATTTAAGTTGTATAGGCACAAAGCCGGGGTATCCGCGTCGTTCAAGGCAAAATCTGTAATCCAGCCCCTCCATGAATATATAGAGGCCGCCGCTGAACGGGGGCAGCGCAGCCGCTTCCTGCCGCAAGTCCCCCGGGTTTACCCAACCCTCTAATCCTCCTCGTCGTCATCCCCCCCGCTCTCGCTCTCCTCGTCCGCCTCCTCGAGCCACTCCACGAGCGCCCGGCACTTCTGGCGCACGGCCTGCATCTCGGCGCCGCCCTCCTGGCTGCGCGCATCCTTCCACCAGGCCAGGATGCCCTCCTCCTCGACGATGTCGAGGTCGTAGAGCTGCTGTAGTAGGGCGGCTAGGAGATTTCCGACCTTGGCTTTTTCGGTGTCCCCGGCGGCGACCCTGGCGCTGGACGCGGCCGCCTTCTGGAGCGCGAGCGCGAACTCGACCTGCTCGGCGCGCACCGCCACGTCGCCGACGCCGTACTCGGCCACGAAGGCCTTGGCGCCCTCGCGCGCCGTCAGCACGTGCTTGGCTGCCTTGGTGGGCTCCATGGCCCCGTGCTCCGAGGTCACGAGCTCCACTCCGCGCCGCACGAACGCCGTCGCCACCGCCCGCCGCATTGCCGCGTCCGACGCGTTGCTAGCGAACCGGAGCGACGTGAACTCAAGCCTCTCCGAGTCGAAGCTGCCCGATGTCCCGCGCAGAACGTCCAGCAGGCCGTGCACGGCGTCCGAGTGGAATGAGCCGGAGTTTCGGTTTCCGGAGTCGTCCGAGGCGAAGGAAGACAGTCTAGACCTCCGCCCTTCTCGGCTGGCCGATAGGGATGCGGCATCGGAATCTTGGTCAGCTAGGTCGTCCTCATCCGCCAGCGTAGAGACGGAAGAGGTGGATATGTTGAACTGTTCCAGGGAGTATATGAGTGACTTCTGTAATCTGGACGGGTCGTCATCCTCGGCCTCGTCGCCTTCCGGATCTCTGAAGAATGCTCCCTTCCCTTGTGGGCCGACTATACTGCTGTCGGAGGAGACCGGTTCGGAATCGGCGGAAAGTAATGAAATTGGTGTGGAAGCCTTGACGGTCGTCCTCTCGCTAATTTGGACACCGGAGGCCAACAGACAACCGTCACCGATTTCGGCCTGTTTCCCAACAATTACGGCATCGCCGATGATGGCGTGTCGTACAACGGCTCCATCGTCGATTACTGCATCGCCCCAAATAAAACTATCCGTTATCCTGACATTGCTGCCAATTTTGCAATTCCGGCCAATGACGCTGTTAATAACCGTGCTGTTATTTCCCACGTGGGTGTCTTTCCCAAGCATAGAATTGGTTACCTCGCACTCTTCCCCGAGGACGACGTCGTCTTCTTCGTACCGGTTATGACCTCGAGACTGATATGTCTGATCCCTCATCAAGTTGGAATCCGGGAGGAAAGGATACGCCCAGCCGCTTAGTAGATCGCGACTGATGGCCTCATACATCGGAAGATTGCTTGCCCTTGCGCCGTAACCACCGTTGACGATATCCACGTGTATCAGCTTCCCATTCAATTCCCAGTCCTTCAGAATACCGTGGAGAAAGTTGGCGCGGGGAAGCTCGTAGTCGAAACTATCAGACCAAAGGGCCAGCACGTCGGGCGTACATATGTCAATCTGAGGATCGACTAGATCTGTCCGCAGCTCGATTTCAGGGTTTTTCAATATCTCGGTATCCAAAGTGGTGTAGTGTTCGCTCTGTAACGGGTGCATCTCCTCGTAATGAAGACATCTCTTCGTTCTCGGGTCGATTACAAAGACGGGGGTAGTGCCGTTCGTCTTCGTATGATGTTCTTCCTCTCCTGCTTCGCGTAGGACTATAGTCATACAAGAATCTCGGTTTGCTTCTCTGCGCGCCTTGTGGGCGGCCAGGGTGGCATCAAGGGAGATATTGGCGACAACGTCCCCTTGCACGAGCACGAAGTCCCCCGACATTATGCTTCGTTTGTCGAGATCTCGGAGGAAATCACCTATTGACTGCGCATTTGAGACGCGTATAAACTCCAGAACCGAGAACGGACATGACTTATGCGTCGGCGACCACCGAGAGGTCTGGATGTGCTCTTCAATCTGCTCCTGGTGTGCGCCACAGTATACGAAGACCTCCTGGACACCGTTCATCGCGAGGAACTCCAGGGTGTACTCGATGAGGGGCGTGTTCGCAAGAGGCAGGAGGCACTGGATTGCCGGTTAGTCAATTGGAAACTTGGAGGTTATTGTTTCCTAACCCTCGGCTTCTCCAGAGTGAATGGTCTGAACCTGGTCTGGAACGAGTCGGCAATAACCACAGCTTGCAATATATCTTCCCTCTTCTCTTCCGCCCCAGGCTTACCGGCCTTCTTGCCGGACGGCCCGGCTCGAGGCGCCATAGCAAATGCTCCTTCTTCGTAAATCTACTGTTTGATGTCGTTTGCATAAGAAATCGCGACGTCTAGTTTCGTAGTAACGTAGTATTCGTCGGTCATGATGTAGGCCGGATGTAGAGTTAAAAAGTGGGAGATGGGTCAATGGGACTTGTGACTCAGAAAAGTTATGGAGGGGCAGTTGAGAACGAAAGTCCCACTAGCCACATTTGATGTCACTCACTCGCACAGCCACATTTCCACTTGTCACTGTTGAAGCCACAGGGCCGGGCATCCGTAAGGTGAAACTACAGAAATTGGCCGATGGCAGGAACAGGGAGCGGCATGGCCTATGCCCTCTAACCAAAGCCAATTTTCTTCGCAACGAGAAGACCATGCTTACAACTCACCATATCTGCCGGGAGATGGCTTCTTGCCGGAATCAGAGGGCCAATAGGCGAAAAGGGAAAGAAAAAAGTATATTCGACCAGCTTTCACGCCAATGTATTACTCCGCCAACCCATCCCCATCATAGCCTAATCCCCGCGCGGGAGTCCTCTATTTTCCCCGCCGGTATACGAGCCGGGTCTCTTTGCACTTCGAGCTTGCGATTTCCCCATAAGGGTCCAGAGGATCCGGGAAAGGTCGTCCGCCGTGTGCATAGTTGTAGCCTCAGATATAGGGTCCAATCAACGTTACAAGCCCATGATAAGTCTAGAACACGCAGCGTGGTACATGTCCTTTAAGGGGCTGCGGCGCAGCTGGCAGTTGTGGGAACATGGCAGGTACGGTTCGGGACAATACATTCAATCGACCGTAAATCGCGCTGATGCCGAATTGGCCGACTCTGCACGGATTCCGAGCAACTTCAATGGCCGCCTGCGGAATGGGTCTGACGAAAATCCTCGGGCAATATGAGTTATTCCATGAGCAAGCAATGGCATTTCGCCGATACCGATGATTTACACGAGCTGCTGAGTGGCAGAGCGCAGCTATGCCCCTATGTATTCGAGCGAGCTAGGCCGAGGTCGACGGATTTGTTTTGAAGCCGACACTTCAGCAGGGAGACTGTATAACAACATCATGATAGAATCCTAAGACAAGTGAATCCTTTCTGGACCTTTATGCAAGAGACTTTCTCTAAGTAAGCGGTTGCAGGAATACCAACATGTCCGCGACTGCCCCAAGGGAGGTTATACCCATATATGACTCATATAGCCCTTATTAGCCCCATCCATTGAGTACCCCGCGTGCTCAGATAGAGCAAAATCGTGGCTGCGCAAATCGGGGATGAACACCCGGCCTTGTATCCAGACTCACACATCGAGCCACCACTTGGCTTGGTGAAGAAGACGCTCACTCCCTCGAGAAGGTCGGCGCGCGGTTGCCGCGGGGAAAAGGAGACACTATGGCTACATAACGAATCGCGGCTGTTAGTAGTCAAGGCTGATCCGTACCTGATTTCGCCATAGCGTATAATGAAATGTCTGGCTCTGCAAGGCAAGTAGACTGAGGTATGCACACTCGTCCGCAGATCTAGTCGAGGTCGCAGCAGCCAACCCTGGATGACATCCGATATCTTCATCTATTATTGTTATTTATTTACCCTCCTGGCGCTTTCGTCGCTGCAGGCTCAACGCGTTGAATACTGCAGTGCATCCGGGATTGGCCAGGCCGGTGCGGGCGGCGCAGGGCAGTGTGATTATAACATGAGCTCCTCTCCAAGCGTGAGACGACGTACTTATGTTCGGGGTGGCAGGCGGGCAGCGCCAATTGGCTTGTGTGCGGGTTTGCGCTTATTCCCCGGAATTTCTCTCCCTCCATCCTGAAACCTTGCCAGGACGTAAACAAAATAATATTCACGCGCTACTCTTACTCCCTTATACATCGGCAATATAACATTAATAGATAAGCCATGTTGTATCTGCCGACTCCAAAATATCCATCACTTAATAGGTCAATGAGAAGCGCGTTAACAATATCAATACCCTCTTTTTAAGTGTTTTGGTTAATGATCTACAACCTTCGCAAATAGTTGCGTCGGAATAAGCTGCTATGAAGTAGTGTGGAAGGTATGTCAATCGTTTTGTCGACGAGTCGCCTGCCTCGCGTGATTGCCGGGGTCCGGGACCGGGGAATGCACGTGTGGTCGAAACGAACCGAACGGTCTAGGCTGGGCCCGCCGGCGCCGCCAAGACCTCCCGCGCGGCGATCGTCGAGGTCCAGACCGCGGCGGACCGGGCTTGGGTGTTCCACATGGGAACGCACACATCCATCGCGTTTCTCGGCCCCAGCGCACTGGGGAATCCATCTCGGGTCTAGCTTACATGCGATATTTTATCTCTCCTTCCTCTGAGGGTTCAGCATCTGTGTGTGGCCTTCCTCCTGCCTTTCCCTTCCCGTTGGCTCTTCTCCCCTCTATTCTGTCGCAAGTAGAATACCAAAACGAACAAATAACCAGGAATAACTAAATGCTCCGGTTTGAAGATCAGTGGCTGAGCGCTGTATATAACATCGGAAACCAAACATGCCGAGAGCCCCCCGGTTTCGGGCGCTGCGCCTACCTGCTGCACATCCCGTGTATCCCACCCGGGGTTCGCTGTCACCCGCCTCACCGCTTGTGCGAACCACGACCAAGCATTGTAAGCGTCATAGTCTCATTACCTAGTGCCCCCATCTAGACCGACCCATCAAACCCGTCATATTAAACCCGGGAAAACTGGAGCCATGCTGGTCTGACACATTTCCAACGAACTTCCAGGACGAGCCGGCCCACCCTGACTCGTCCCCGAGGTGGGCTCATCTCGTCTTATGGTACATACGCATCTCTGCCTTCCTTGCCTACTTAGTGGCCAGTAAGTATGTATGAGTTACCTAGAACCGGGAGCGTGGGAAGGGAAAGAGGGCGAGGTTCGTAGAACGCTTCATTCAGAGCGCGATCTTGATGGAGGGAGGGGCCCACGCGACAGGGGGCGGGAGGGGCGGAGAGGACCCTTTGTACAGAGTATAGACCACCAAGGCTCCCCCTAAGCCTTATCTGGCTGTGACCTACTCCACGTGCGTGCAGCTCTAGCCTCCATGTAGGTAGGGATTCTGCATGACATGGTGCAGGTACGCCCGGTTCTGGAGCCGCCTGGCTGGCTGCGATGGGGGTTCCAGAAGCCATGGCGCGGCTCGGCGTGCCTACGTGCATGGAGTCCGCGAGGCAGACAACCCACAAGATAAGATTAATAGTTACCTACGTAAGCGCATCGAGTACATACGTACGGCTATCACGGCTCAGTAGTGGTACGTAATAGAATCAGATAAAACCCTCGCGTAGCCTGCGGTTGGGCAATCAGAGACTGCCCGGATGATGTGCATACACAAGAGTACTAAGTAGGTAGGTAGATATATATACCAAGTACATCTGCATATCATGTAGGTATAACAGGCACTTGGCCAGGCTGAGGATGTTCTCATGTTCCCTTCCCACCAACGAGAGTCACTAGGTGGAATCTATACGCTGCCGCGAGATCCTTGTTGTGCTCGCCCTTCTCTCCCTTTCATTTCATCAGTCGCCACAACAACAACACGAGATACAGGAGATCCCGCCCGCATCGGTCGGTGCCCGCTCCGGACGTACTCCCACCCCATTAGGGTCGGGCCGCGGTAGTGGTTCGATCAATGACATATCAATCGGGCCCCAGCGGCGACTGACTAGGCCGCATGAGCTACTGCCCAGTTTAGCTTTAATTAGCCTCCTCCAACTCGATAGAGTGGCAGGGCAGGGCTTGGTACGTTTCTAGTCAAGCCCAGGGGGCGATCTTCCCATTCCCTCTCCCCCCCTTCTTACACGTTTCCCCCTCGTGCGTTATCTGATGCCCCATATGGGTGGGATGCGATGGGGACCATGTGCGTATTATCGGTGTCGCAAACATACATTAGCGCGGCCCTGGTCTGATGAGCCTGCTATGCCAATTCCAGATTTCCCATTTGCTTCCTATCTATTTATTACCCAGCCACCCGTTCGTCTGTCCGCTTGCCTGCCCGTCTCGCTAGCTTCCGTCGTTGTTGCGGCCGTTTGTGTTACAGCAGGTATACATACAAAAGAAATGACTCGGCTGCCATATATATAGTGTCGGGTGCGAGTCGTGTGCCAACAGTTACGACAGACTCCCCTCACATATAACTCAAGGAAAAACGTCCGGCTACGGAAGTCCGGGCCTTCTCTTATACATACATACTTAAGTGCCCAGGTATCCCCTTTCCGTTCCCTCCCTCACTTTCTCATATTGGGACCCGCACGCTTGTCATGCATGCATGCTATCTATGCGGAAGTAGTCTAGATCACTCTAGCCCTTTCCATGTGTGGGCGTAGACTTATTTGCGGGATGATGTATTATATTACCATTTCATCCATGAGTCACCTCCCCCATTTCTCATTGGTTTCCGCATCCTGTTCCTCCTCTTGAACTCTCCTCGGTTTCAGACCCGCTTGCTTTATTTCGCTTGTATTCTGCTCTATTACTCCTCTTCTCCTCGGCTTTCGATTCTCCTTTCCTGCTCTACAATACTGGACCATCGATCGATACGAAGCGACGGCATGGCCTCCCGAGTCGGTGCGCGACTTGACGCTCCTCACTTGATGGATATCCGGAACGATTGATGATGGACGATGACGGAACTCATCTGGTCACGAGGTTGCGAGGGTTATACGGGACAAGGACTGCTACGCCTGGGTGAAACTCGAAGGGGACTCTCTGGAATATCGATCGATTCTGTCTCATTTCCCACATGCACTCCGAGACTGAAAAGTTAGACCAGTCCCAACCCCACGCGTCTCACGGCGCGGGGACGACAACACAAGGACGGAGCTGGAGGCGAAACCGCCCCCAATTTTCTCTAGTTCCCCGGGTACCGTTCACCTTTTCCTCATTATCTAGTGCGCCGACAAGGTCAAACCCTGTCCGCTCGCATCCGTTTCCGCCCGTTCGCTTTCTAACCGGACATGAACACGCCATCATCCCCTGGCTGACGACTCCATTTTCTTTTCTTTAAGAAAGGCAATTTGCATGAAATATGGACTACATTATCGCTTAGTCTCCACCCGTTCCGCCCCCCTAGCAGTGTACTTTTTTCAAATGTGCTGACTGTTTCGGCCGAGACCCGCTTCCTATTCCCTTAAAGCTCATTCTGTCTCTCGTTCTCCGCTCGCTACTATGCAAATGCGAGCCACGGTACCGATAAGCAAAGGTATTCCAAGATCTAGATCAGAGGTCCCTCGACCCAAATGCGCATATGGTCCGATGTATCCAAAAGAGATGGTCCACTCGCAAAAGGAATGCTTGACGCCGACGGTTTGCGAAATCGTCCAACACAGATCGACTGAGTATATATATTTATCTGGAGCACCTTACCCGGCGCTGGAATGATGGTGATTATATACAAGGATGGAGATCATGATGATGTAGTTTTTCCGAAAGGTCGTCACTGGTGATACCCTCCTTGGGGCCCAAAGATCCGCTGCCGCTTCTCCGGGGGACCGTCTGGACGTTGGAGGCCGTCGGACAGCCGTGGATGGTGATGGGATGGCCCGCCCATAGTGGGCATCATATGGCTTGGGTATTGCTGCGGCTTCTGGCTTCCGCCTGGGGTTAAAGCCACCTGCGAGCCGCTGCCTGCGCCCAGGTATCCTTGGTCTTGACTTATTACCGGGGAAGCCTGTGGCATCTGGCTGGGGGAGTTCCAGGATGTGCTGGTGGCCGGCGACTGTACCGGAGTGGTCTCGAACTTGTTTACCCCTGTAGATGATGTCGCGGAGAGGGGCATGGCCATCCCCTGATTCTGGTACGCACCCGGCGTTGGGCCGGGCGCTGAGCCGCCGTTCGGATACATCGCCTCCATCATGTGCTCCGGAGGAGGGTTTCGAAGGAACTGGGCCAGGTGTTTCCTGATCTTGCCGATCATTCCCTCCTTGGTGAACGGCTTGGCCAGCACATCTCGCATACCTGGCGAGCGGTCAGCATACGTCGGGCCACGGGGTCGGGGCGGTCCACGTACCCCAGTGGAAATACATCTCGAGATCCTGCTGGTTAATATTGGATGTCATGGCGATGATCGGTACATTTGGCATCACCTCCCGGATCATAGCAGTGGCCGACACGCCATCCAGCTGGGGCATGACGATATCCATGAAGATCAGGTCGTAATAATTGGGTTTCTGGTTGACTTTGTTGACAGCCTCGATTCCGTCGCGCTACATCAAGCATTAGCAACTTATTGCGGCAGCAGCATCTCTAGAGCAGGACTACATACCGCAACCTCGACTCCACAGTCGTACTGGGCGAGAAATTTGGATCCGATTCGGGAACAAGTCTTGTCGTCTTCCACAAGCAGGATGACCGGTTTCTTCATGCCCCACGGGCTACCGGCTTGCGAAGCAGCCCCCGGTGGGGTCTGCGCGTGCATGGGAGCTGCGGCGACCTCGGGACCTGCGCCCATGGACTGTTCCTGCACCGGCCTGTTGTAAGGGATGTTGCCCATATGCTCGGCTGCAAACGGGTCAATCCCGATGTTCTGGCCCACCGGGTAGACAAGGTGTCGCATATCATTCAGGGCATCATGCATGAACGGATTAAAACCATTCGCCCCAGGTGGTCCCATCATGGAGGATGATGTTGCCGACTCCGGAGAGGCACCGGGCTGGTGAGCGTAGGCAACGGACATCCGCTTAAGGTCCTGGTCCGCGCTGTGTTCTATGGGCAGGCTGTTCAATATTTCCCGAGCCCGGCGCAACTCCACGGCCGCCTCCTGGGTCCCGTCGGGGAGGTAGCTTCCGCTGTTGCTTGCGTTATAACCTGGGGTCGGGTGACTGGGTTGATTCGATGACGCCGAGTTCCTATTTTCCCTTCTGTCCTGTTCCATCTTGCTGAGATGGTTGATCAGCTCATTGTGGACCTGCTTCTGTGCGCCGATTAACCTCTGGAGATGAAGTATCTCTTCGGCGAACACCCTATTCGCATTGACGAGCTCGCTATACGATTCCTGCAGCTGCTGGACCTGGTGCTGGGTAGCAGCAAGCGTCTCGCCCAGAACGATGACTTGCTGGTTGGTGGCAGCGGTCTGCTGGTCATCGGCAACCTGTGGCTTTCTCGGAGCTGGTGCTTTCCTCCTGATGTTGTCAAGATTGTCCTTCCTGTCGGCCCGGAATTCGGGATGCCTGAACTCCCATGCCTGCACCCGGTGTTAGTAACAACGATTCTCGCTAGCCATGTCGCGATTTGAGCCAACTCTTACCGATGATCCATATGGCGATTGGCCATTCTCCTCGTTGTGCCGAACCTTGTGGAAGTCGTATTTGTTAAGCTGACGGACGAAACTCGCGAAATTACTGTGCTTGAAGTGTTTGGGGAGAATCGTCTTGGTAAATTTCTCGTTCTGGACCGAAAACAGTAACAGTCAGTCTATATTGGATGCACATAAGTAACTGGGTCATCCCAGCGAAGCGCAGACCAAAGCCAGAAGGCATAAACTTACTTCGAGGACAACAAAGCTGTCGCCTTGGTCACCCCATCTGACTACTTCACTATATTGGGGATCTTCCAGCATCCTGCGACGTGGACAAATCTGTTAGTATTTGTGAGGCAGCGATCCCGATGCAACATTATCTCTAGGATGTACGCAGGACAAGGCTCATCCACGGTTGAGAAGGGGGCAACTATGTCGGAGAGGGGGAGGAAATATTCACTTGTATAGTTTGCGAACCTGAAACCAGGCAAACAGCCATCGTTAGCAACGTTACAGTAATAACAACAATAGCGTATTGATGATGCACCCATCCGCAACAAAGAACGTTAGACGGCAGCGGCCCGAGTCTCGTCTCGGGTATGTAAAATCAATCAACCAATACAGCTACATAGGTCGGATACTCACAAAGTCGCTAGAATTATTGCCAGCGCCTTGGGCCGCAGGGCCGGATTCCCCCTCTGGTGGCATCTCGAGAATGATTTGGGCGGATCTATGCCCCAAATAGAGCGACTACGACTGTTGAAGGCCGAAAGGATAGTGATTCGGCGGCGTGTAAACTAAGGCTCGAATTGCGTGATGTGATCGTGAATGCGACCTCGGATTCGACAGCTTCCAGGTGGGAAACCAGATGGTCTTACAAGTGGCGAAGCGAAGTCGGCGGGAAATCTGACCTCGTTAACGTAGAGCTTAGGTAGGAGCCCGAAGAGACGGTGAGGTCGGTTACGGGTCGCGCTCGTTCGGTAATCCGGCTTAATAGTGTCGTATCGTGGGATCGCGGTCTATCGGGCCGGGTTGCCCTTCCGAAACCAGATAAAAGGAACGGCACGGCACTGATGCGACCCCAAAGCTCTCTTGCTCTCTCCCTCTCTCTCGGCTTCTAGGTGGTATTAAGTTCGGGTTGAGCGAGGTCGGGCGCAGGATAAACACATGCGCAAAATTGATGGAGAAAATAATTAATTGAGCGCTGCACCAAGAGGCTCCAGCGACTCCAAATGCCTCGCTGTCTTGGCCGTTGACGTAGCGATACGAGCGGGAAGAGATAATGAATGGCCCGACCGCTGCCTCGGCTGGGAATTGACTTTTTTTGAGCAACGTTGTTTGGGTTTGGAGATCCAGCAAGGCGGTGTCCGCCTTGAGAGGGTTTAGCCTGTGTCGCTCAGCATCGAATTGGAACCGACCCGAGGATTTATTTAACGTTAAAAGCTTCGGTCATCGGGATTGCCATATGCAGTTTGTAGTTGTGGTTGTAGTTGTAGTTGTAGTTGTAGTTGTAGTTGTAGTTGTAGTTGTAGTTGTAGTTGTAGTTGTAGTTCAGTTGTAGTTGTAATTGTAGTTGTAGTCGCGGCTATCCAGGACAGAGCTAGGTACGTACGACCCTAGACGTAAACCGGATAATAACAGTATAGTAAAGGTCGGAAAGGAAAATGGAGGATGAAGCTCAACCAAGACCGCGTTAGGACGGGGTGGACCCGGGACCCGAACCTGTTTTTTTTAGCAAGGTCGACGACAGGATGGGATGGCTGGATGATGGTCAGAGGGCCAGGTGGTGTGGGAAAAAAAAAGAGGATTTCATCTCTTGATCGGCCTTGGGCGGAGATCCTGGAAAACAGAACGGGGACTAGCGCGAAGTGCCACCCACATACGCTCCCTCTTGTGTTGGATCTAGTGTACCTTGAGCATCTGCGCTTAATGTTAACTCTGTAGGTATTATTATTATATGGATATGTATTTGTACATGGATTCCGGACGGATGGGTGGACGGATGGGATATATGTATACTCTCAAGCGATAACTTGAAGAGGGAAACCTATCCGGACGTGAGAGAGGAGCGAGAGGAGAAGGGGTATAGTAGGAGCCAAGAGGGCGGACGCGCACGGGGAGGGAAAGACATCAGTGGGAAGGGGGAGAGAGGAGCGAGGGAGGAGGGGTGGATGATATTGTAGTTGTGTGCTTCAATTCCATCTCATGGCACGAGTGACATCAAATCTACTACTACATAAGTCCCTGTATTTTCATTTTTCATCTTTACTTTTTTCTTCCAATAAATGGATTGGTGCGGTCAAATGAGCGATGGGGAATGCAGCAGGGCCAGCCAGCATCCCATCAAGCCTGGCTCCTTTCTGTATGTTGTTTGGTATATGACCTAGCGAGCCTTGTACGTAAGCATGCTAGCTGCATGCTGGAGCTATTACCCGCCGAAGGAACTTATATGTATGTATGTAGGTAAATAGGGGCGCGAGCCGAGCGTACTACGACCTTCACACATTCCCATCTATCACAAGGCATGGGAACAAGTCGGTATCGCGCCGAAGCCTTTTAAAACGAAAAGAAAGAAAGCAAGCGAACCTGTCAGCGCTGATGAGGGAAGCCATTGCCACAAACCACCAGCAGATATATTCTACATACCTGTACCTGTATGCGCTTGGGCAGCCGAAGCATGCGTATCGTGGAATATCGCTGACAACAACATTGGACAAAGACCGGGTCACCAAGGACATGGTGGGGCTGAGAAAGGACCCCTTCTTTTGCTTCCTCTTCTGGCCAAGCGCGGCGCATGGGTCAAAAGATTCTGGCGCTTCGTGCTCCAGCAAAACGAAAGAAAAGGCAACCCCAAACCCGACCGCTAACAGAAGTGGCTTGTGAGGGAGCCGACATTCAAACAAAGCACCTTTTATTAACGGCATGAGGCGTGCATTGCCTCTCCTCGACCGAAGAAGTCGCGGGGAAATGCTTCCCCCCAAACAAGGGCTTCTCTCCTCTAGCCCAAGCTGACGACCTGCCTCCACTGCATCCAGCTTGTTGGTCGGCTTCTGCTGCGGCTACGGCTACGGCTCCGGCTACAGGCTCCTGCAACTGTGACTGACCCCATCGCAGCTGATCCCGTTGGCAAGCAAAATCCTTGATATTCCGTTATTAATACACCTATACCACGCTCTCTCTCTCTCTCTCTCTTTGCTGTGAGTGACGTTACCCGCTTGCATGCCGTGTCTCGGATGGCTCTGCACATGCTCGACATTGTCCTGCAGCCACTCTCACATGCACTTGACTGTTGCATGAGCCAGCACAAATGAAGAGAAGTATCGTTCGATTCTGGAAGGCTACGCGATATTTCATAGGCATTCGGTATTTCCAGTCAGACATTCACACAGTGTGGTGTCCAACCCTTTCGAGGTCTAGGCAGTGGCGGCGGCGGCGGTATCGTTGCTGGGATGGATGTCCATATACCCTCGTCTCGCCCCGTCGTCTTCTTTTGTCCCTTCGTCCTTACATGTGGCCAAGCTACTGTGGCCCGCGAACCGGCCCGTGGGAAAATTACTTGGACAAGACGGCAGACGAGCCTTTTATCACGTTTTGGTACGCTACCCGCACTTCTTAGAGTATGCCTTCTGCATACTATGTACGTATTGGGAGGTTAAGTGAATGATCCTTGCCTGTCACTCCCGCTGAAAAGGTTTATCCAAAATGCCCATATTAGACCATCTCAACCGCTAAAGAACGGCAAAAGCAATCGATAACTGGGCCAACTATGCTTAAATCAGTATGCCGAACGCGACGGCGCAGTACCTTACAGGCACCATTTTATTCAGCCATATACCAACCAAGTACAAGTCGCATGGTATACTGAGATAGCTACGCCCACCGGCCCCGCTCTCCAAGCAAGTTAAATCACATAAGAATTTGTATGGGGCATAAACACCACGGCATGTTTTGCCGACGTTTACCGCTATGGCAGCTTGCCAATCCTTGAAAATTATCGATCTTGAACGAAGCGGAGAAGGTCGCATACCATACAACTTTCTATGCACATTTACATTCTAGCCCTATCTGGCACATAGTGGCCCAGTGAGGGTAACTAACTAAAAATACCCCTGTGAGCCGTAGCCGGGCGAAAAATTCCCGGTCGTCCCTCATCCAATCACGGCTCGATCCACCCCTCCCCAATTGCTGGGACAAGGATTCCACGGCTGGACTTCCGAGGGGGCATCGTCGCTTGAGGCGAGTTGCGAAGTACCGTCCTTAGTCAAGCGATGCTGTAAAAGGAACTGAACCAAATTGTCGATTAACGTAGTTACGCTCTCCCAGTGAATGAGTGGAGGCCAGCCTTATCGTGTTCCGCATGCAAAGCTACAAGGGTCTATTTTCTAGCGATATCTGAGGAGAAACGACGGAGTTGTCATCGCATCCCTCTTACTGGCCCTGGCCTTACCACCCGAGACGCCGACGCCGTCCATCAACATGTCTGACCCAGGAACATGCCTGGGTAGGCTGCACGTCCAGCGTCGTCCCGCAGGAACGTCAAGGGCACCATCCCTTACCAGCGTGCCATTCGGATTGAGGTCGCTAAGACGTAGGGCAGCGACACAGGTACGTGTCCTCTGCGATGATCAGAACTCCTACCTAGGGGAACCCCACCTTACGGCTCACAGGCTGGAGTGGTGTTCATTGACGAAGCGCGGTGCATCACCTTCTCCATAGAGTAAATGGTGAAGATGATGATAACTTCAGCTTCTCTCTGCAACACTATGAATGTCAAAGCACAATTTCTCGCTATAACGGAAGTTGAGGCTCTGACATAGTTAAACGCCAACTAATGCGGATCCAGATGCTCCATTCACTTTCAACCGTCTGATCTGACATTTCCCCATTGGTGCCTCTGGAATCTCCCCCGAGCCACGGCTCTAACTTGCGAAGTACATTATATATATTGGTTTTAAGAAGTGCTCTAACAGGCATCACAAAACAACCCTGCATCCGGGAAAATAGAATTCGCGCTGCCTCTTCGCGTAGGCGAATTCCCGTTTCGGGTGTTTTGTGAGCGCCCCGACGGATAGCGTAACTTAAGGGCAATGGCATTTTCCTGCCACGTCGGCGGCTCTGACATCTCAACAACCGCGCAGCCACAGCGCAGAGCGAACCCTTCCTTGTCTCACCCCCGGGGGGGGGGGTTCGTGTTGGAAATTGCACGTGCATCGACCGGTCTGGCCACCGCCGACCAGATCAGCCAAACCCCGCGCTCGGAATCCGTTTCTGCCATCTGCATGTGCTACAGGATCTCATCTAATCTGATCGGTCCGGGGGGAGGGGCGGGCGATCCACATGTTCTAAAGTCGGGACGTTTTCGCGGGTCTCAAATAGCCCACCCCCCAGCCCGGTATTTATTTGCTATCCCCATTCAGCGCCGTCTATCTACATGACACCACATATAGCCAAAATCCAAAAAGCACGCCATCACGGAGCATCACGGAGGAGCTTCGCATCGCGCCAGCAAACAAGCTCATGCGAGCGGGGCCCGCCTCCCGGTTCGTCATTTCCCAACCCAATGCGCGCCGGAACGAGAGGCCACGTCCTCCATTACAGAGCCTAGCGGGCGTCGGACTTTACCGCCGGATCTCGGCGCTAATGCCGCCAAGAATTCCCTTCCGGCAATGACGATATATCCGCAATGTGGCCTTCTCAGCGAGCAAAAACGTATCACGGAACTGTATATGGAAGCCCTCCGTTGCCGCTTGTAGTAGGCATATCATATCCTCGAAGTCGTGCGAACCGTCTCGTTCACCCAGCGGCGGCGGGGTCACCACCTTGGCGTCGCGTTGAGGCCATGCTAGTCTCATTTTGATGGCTTTTGCGTTTAGCCGCGGCGCGGCGCGCGGCTTGAGACCGCCTCGCTTACTCGCATATAGGACGATGCGGTCGAATGGATGGGCGCTTCAACGTGAGCACAACCGCCCCCTATAGTTAAACGAACTGCGCCGTAGCCGACTCTCCTGAATTCCCAGTTCGGAAAGGCGCATCCGGGATGCGGAGTCGTCGGCCGTCTCTTCGGGAAGTGATGATGACGATATGCGTCTTGAGAGGGGGTCGAGGCGTGTCTTACCGTAGGCGATCGGTCCCCCCGGGACAGTTATGGCAAACAGGCCCTCGCCAACCGCAGGCCAGTCTTAATCCCATAGACGCATGTTGACATTAATTATCGTATCCCCTGGCCTCTCAGATTTCTGTCCCTGACCATTCACCGTGCTTCCCCGTTCTTGTTCGGCTGTCTTGATCATTGCCTCAATATCTGCTCGGATAGGACACTGCCTTCTCTGGACATCTCGAACCTCGCTGGCATAAGCTAGCTACTGTTAATCCCCTTACATAGAAGTTCGAAAACGCCTAGTGTCATACTACCCCATAGAAACGCTCTTGTGAATGCTCGTCGTACAATCATTCGGGCGCAAATGAGTCCGCGTGGTTCATTCCCATCCCTTCCTAACTCCTCCATGCCGAAGGACCCTGTTCCTTCGCAAATTGCTTAGTATCGCGTACTTCGCCCTTCCCGTGCTCGGCATCGGATGTCCTCCAACTCTCTACAAGACCCGCCAACGCCACCCTAGCCAGCCCCTCCTAATTACCCGTCCCCGGGTGAAAATTAGCTCCGTTGTCTTCTCCTCCCGGCGGTCCCGGGTCGCCGGCGATAACCGGCTCCCCACCCCGAACTTCGTTGGCGGGCGGCGCTAGTTCCAGCCGTCACTCGGCCCCGGCGGCGAGTACCCCAGCCCGTGATCCATCCCCTCGGCGCTGCCGGCGCTTAGGACCGATCCCCGCCTCCCCCCCCCTCCCGAGACTCGTCGTCCGGCCTACCGGCTTCTCTGATCCGAAACTGCCGCGATAGGGGGCCGGTCCGACCACGAAACCCATAAAACCTATATCAATAGTTAGGCAGGAGCTCCCGATTTAGGCCAGCTCCGTCAAAAGTAGCGTGACTTGCCTTTGCTCCCGTTCGCCGCATGCACGGCCAGCCCGGAAATGGCACACGGGTTTCAATCACGAGTACAGTAGATAGATGATGCGGTGCGTACTCCACTACCAAATACCGCTGAAGCGCGCGGAAATAAACTCCGCACCGTTTGTCGGTAGACTACATGCTAATATACTCGGACACGGAACTTAAGCTTACCAAGATCTATTTCCGCCTCCAGAGTTGAGCTGGTATTAAATTATGGCTGAGAAACCCGGAATATAGGTTAAGGTGGATGAAATCATCAGCCAGATATTTGTGCGGCCAAGGTGAAATTTCTTCGAACCCAGCCCAGCAGCCCAAGTTCATATGGTACCAGACGCCAATCCGACGGATGCAGAAAGCATAATTGTGGAAGAAGAGCCATATTAAAGGGATCGCATGACACAGGGCCCAAAAATGGGACCTTTAGGGAGGCGGCCCCTTGGCATAAAAATACACGGATATGAGACCATGGGCTTGTTAAAAAAGCAGGGTCCATTCAAAAGGATCTCACTCTCTATGTGAACAGAAGGGTAAGAGAGAAGAAAGTTGGGAGGGATGGTGAAAAAACCAGTGACACGCGAGACTAGCTACTTAAGCTTGGGTGTCAAGAATACGCGGAGGCATAGTTCTCCCGATCCCGGGGTGAGGGGGCATCTCTGAACGGGGAATCCACAGGTAGACTACGGTTTAGATTCTGTCGATAATATAGCCGTCCATTGCAAATCTCGCATAGGGGGAAAGGGCCATCTAGAGCAGTTATATACGCGGGCACTGCCTTTAAAATGTCCGAACGTCCCAAGAAAGCGAAGCCACCAGCGGCACCGGTGCCAGCCCCCACACCTCGATCCTCGCGTACCGCAGCAGGACGAAGCAAGAATGCTAATACAAACGGGAAGAAGAAACGAAATAAACGGCCAAAAGGAAACAAAGATACTCACGACGGTGGATCGAAGACCTCGTGGATGCTGAAAAACGCAGGCGCTGTTATCCATCCATTCACAACCGTCCAGGCCATCGACACCGAAGTCTCCTCAGCCGGCGGCTTCGAACTTCTGTGCACATATAACTGGATCGAGAAGACCAAGAACAAGAGCGACCCCGCGATCTACGTCCCAGGCGGACCACCCAAATGGAAGCCGCCCACGCTCCCCATCACGTTGCCTCAAGACACAGGCATGCAATACGCCGACCAAAACGCATTTCGCGTTCCAAAATATCCCTTCGAACCCGTCTTCTGGGCTCTCGACCTCATGAACCCGGACATGCGTTTCAACGACGTCGATCTAGTCTGCAACCGCAATAGCTTGCGGAAGCTGCTTGACATTGCTACGGGTCGCCGTCGTGACCCATTCGTCATGCACTTGCACATGGTGGAGAAGACACTCTTTATTACGCGAAAGGAGAAGAACGCCCGCACGATGGTATCGGGGAGCAGGAATTCGGGATATGGTTACAATTTCGAGAAGGCGTGCACTGAGGCTGATGGAGATGTCGTGGGTTCTAGTAGCCACCATCGAGTCGTGAAGTATAATATGGGTGGATTGAATTGCGTCGTCAGGTTTGAAGTTGATGCATACTATGAGGGGAATGAAGAGGGCGTATGCGCCCATGATTTTGATCATGAAGGCGATGCACTGGCAAAAAGATTCGACCTATTGACGATCAAAGAAATAGACTCAGATTCTACGAAGAGCACCACCTCGAACACTTCGACCAACGTGGTTAGAAAGGGAGCCGTCTTATCTTCATCTCAAATGGCGGAGATCAAAACAAAGAAAGGCCTAGGAGGAACCGTCTATTTCAAGAGCTATCTGCCGCAGCTCTGGTTCGGCCGTACGCCTTACCTCTTCATCGGCCGAAACACCGATGGCATCTTCCATAAGATCGTGAAGATGCACGCGGGGTCTAAGTTTACGGAGTGGGAGAAGGAAAACCAGGAGGGGTTAAGAAAGCTAGTAGGAATTCTCAATGAGTTGAGGGAAGTTGTGAGCAAGGTGGAAAGCAGTGCTGCTGTTCTCATGTACGAGAAGAAGGGAGATGAACCGATGAAGATCCTGGAGATGAAGAACCTGACTAGCGTGCTGCCGGAAGAGACTCGCAGGAAGTATTGGAGCTCGTAAAATAAACATTGACGAGTATGCCAATGCATGCTCAGGATGGCCGGGATCTTTGGCAATCTTTTATATCTGAGGTTTTATTGGGATAATGGCCGATACCGGGGGTAATCAGATCGACAATGGGAAGAGCATCTACTTAATCTATGACCGCCGAAATAGTAACCACACAAGCAGTTGTGAAAACCGTGAACAAACCAGCGGTGAGCAAGCATCTAGAGAGGCCTACGAGTCGTGTGACTCGTAACTCGAAAGCCATCGCGTGATTACGAATATAGACTTAAACTTAAATAAGAAATAGAAAACGTAATATGGGACCTAAAAACTATGGACGCTTTATTAACGCAATATAGTTAGTTCTTAGGAACGAAAATATTATATAAAGGTGTGTTACTTCTAAATACGAGAGGATTTAATTATACATAATTTCACGACTTTATTAAAAGTATCGAAACTGGAATCCCGGTTCCAAAAGGAGGCCCAAAGCCAACCTCTTAATTAAAGCTACCATTACCTTCACAAAAGGTAAAAGGAGGTAATAGGAATAATCTAAGGTTT
This sequence comes from Monosporascus cannonballus, assembly GCA_004154925.1. Lineage (NCBI taxonomy): Eukaryota > Fungi > Ascomycota > Sordariomycetes > Xylariales > Monosporascus > Monosporascus cannonballus. Next base: position 218,111 of record QJNS01000089.1, read on the forward strand.
AGTCCCCCAAAAATAAAAATAAGACCAGTTAATAGGCTGCTCCGCTAAAAAGGTAAGCAGAGCTGATGCCGGAGCTGATAAGGGGCTAATAAGGCTGATAAATAGCTGGGCCGAGATTAGGTACAGGAGCGAAGAGGCCGTACAAGTTACCACCCGTGCCAAGTTACGTGTCGCTTGAGACTCGTCTCATAATACCTAGCCTTAGCCGGTATTGCTTGTCAGCGGACTGGGTAGTTGTCCTGTCGGAATAGGGGCAAAAACAGGGGTGGGCATCTAGCTAGACGACTACACCGCTGGTTATAATAAGTATAGTTGCCTACTGTAGCCCCAAGCCTTCGGGGCCGATAATTTGTGGTAGAATCTGACGGGTATTTAAACCTACTTTTGATAGTCATTGCAGTACAGCTTTTAGTATGATGCCATTAACAGGTAAACCGTATAGGTTCTGTAGCTCAACAGCTCCTGCGAACTCCTAGCCGTGAGTCAACCACCTATGTTCGTCACTTTTAATCAAGTTATATCAACATTCCTTCGGGGACCGGCTCTTCGTCAACCCGGCGAGTGAGTTTTTATTAGCTAGGGATGGATTTACATAAACTATGCTTCAGAGCCGTATCTTCACCGCACCCATCGCTCTTTCTGATCGTCAGCTTCTGTGCTGTCATTCTAACCATCTCATTTATAAGCCCACTAGTTTACACTCAGACGGGCATCTGTACGTTACCCTTAGAAGCTTTCTGTTTTCATACAGCAAATAGATCCATATCGCGTGCACCACAATCTGACCGGCCAAGTGATCAGAACATTTCTCATAGCCTTCCATGCCACCTGTACTATCAGGCGGTTCTGACAAATTAATAGCGATAGCTGCGCACCCCGGCGTCTAGTAGATCGCATCCCCCTGGGACCTTAATTGTGCCGTCGAAGCGGTCCGTCATGGCGCGTGCGAAACCTGGCGTGGCGAATAGTTCGACGTACCGCCCCATGGCCCTGTTCTCTGTACCCCGGACGGGGGCGTGGTCCTGCATGGGGCGGGCGGGAGGGGGGTTCGTCCCGCGGCGGCCGACAGCGACTATGACAACGCGGGACGTGCTCCAGCGAGGGGTGCTGGCGCTGCAGCTGCAGCTCGCCGTGCTTGAACGCGTTTATGGCCGCGTTGACGAGGGGGAGCAGTCTGTACTCCTCCGCCATGAGGGCAAGGTTGAGAAGCGTGCTCTGCAAGGTCTCTGCTTTACGGGCGACGTGTTCCGGGATGCACAACGGGATGGTGCTTAGCGCTGCGGCGATGTTGTTTTGAGCCGACTTATTACTTCCAGTGGCGGTAACGGTGGAGTCAGATTGACTGGTCTCTGCATTGTGATGCTCGTTGTGAGGCGTCGCGGACTTCGTGGCGGGACCGGAAGTGAACGGAGCTTTGGGAACCGAAAAGCAGGTTGGGGGAACGGCTTCTTCAGGCTCAATATTGGGCAAGATGGCATCAGGTTCCTTGCGAATCGTGGCATGACCTGTGTCCACGGGTCCTCCATCTATTATATGTTTCTGGGTGCTGAATAGATCTTTTACCGAAGCTGGCGTCCCATCATGGAACTTGGAAGAGAACGGAATTTTCCTGCTGAATGTTGCACGCGGCGTAACTGCCGACTCGGTTGCATGATCTGATGATTGGGTTGTCGGAGAAAATGGATGCCCGGGGACTGGAGCTTGGCTTTGGTGACGTCCGAAACGAAGACGAAGTTCTCCCACAGACTAGTGCTAGTACACGGGATAAAAGCAGTTGTGAGCCAAACGGTCGCTCACTATTCAACTGCTTCCCGGCAAAAACCAAGGCACGAAGCGGTCATAACTGGGCAGAAATGGCAGCTCGTCCTTATCTTGTCCACGTCGTTTGGCCGCGTTAGGGAAATAGCTCCCTAGGTCCGGTACCCGTGGCAGTCTGCCTCTGTTGTGCTGCCAGTTGACGAAGATATTACGAGCATCGTGGCCCTCCTCGGGAAGTTCAATGGTCCGGCTCGATTCCTCGAGGCGCTCCCACAGAAGCGGACCCAGTTGTTGGAGCTGGACCTCGTAGCGGCGGCGCTCAGGTCCAACGATCACAGTGACGATCTTCCCTCTGCTGCTACTAGAGTCCTGTTAGACAATACCTTCTCGATACGTATTCAGGTCATAATCCCCTCACCCTTCGAGTGATAGATCAGGGACGTCGGGAAAGTCGTCTCTTGGTGTCCGCCATTTCTTTCTGCGAGGGTGTGCAGACAGTTAGTGAGAACGATCAGGCAGGAAATTGCAGGCTACGGGATACCTCGATTTTAGTGTAGCCTGTGTAGGTAGAATAGAGTGTAAAGCTAAGTAGAAATGCTAAGAGAAAGGCAAAAGGTAACAGTTAGGGCCTTGACGTTTTGAGTTATGTTATGTTCTATAGCGCGATGAAAAAGAAAGAAGACCAGTCAGAATAGTGGGAGAAGATATCTATGGCAATGACCTGTTTATTTGGAACTGTTTCTTGATAATGGCGGCTGCCCTTCATATTGCGAATTTCTTATTACCCGAGAGCTTGAGGTGTTACTTTGAACAATATATCGCAACTAACTGCTGCAGGAGTTTGCAAGCATCTGTACGACTTCGAGGTTATACGATGTTAGCCGCGTGGCAGAGAACTTATAGGCGATGTCGTTACCTTTCTATACGAACGCCTCTTAAGCCGGAGCGCTAACTAGCAACAAAGCTAACAATTTTCTTGGTATGGGTTAAAGCTTAAATTGATTATGGAAGATGGGATAAATAAAGCTGGTTTAATGTAATATTTCTTTTAGGCAATGCGCTGATATTATATTTAATTGTTGTATTTGTTTATAGGTTGCGCTCCTATAAGACCCTAACATCACATATAGAAGTATATAACTGAAGAAAAGTGTATTAACAGGTTACATTCCTTTCGAAGATCCTAGATAAAAGGTGAGGGTAGCGAACCCTCTTTTAATATACGTAAATTTAACTGTAGCTAAAAGGAAAAAATATCGAGGATGTATAAAGTAACCTTCTTTTAAAAAGTAATGAAACTAAGTCAAAGCTTAGCTGTTTAATCGACTTCAACTAGGTTTAATATACTCCCCTAATTGTTAAGAAGTAATAGCTAAAATTCTTACAATGCAAAAGAATTACTTAAAAAGAAAATATCGTAGTAGTTCACTTTAAAACAAAAACAGAAAATACAAAAATAATAAACTTTCGAAATCGAGAAATCTCGATTTCGAAATTCTAAAAAACAGTTAATAAGATTCGAACCCATACCTTTAGAAATAAAAACCTAACGTTATATTGTTACGATTGCAGCTTATATCGCTACGCCACTAGAGTAAAAGATCGGTGAGATGATTTATCTTAGCTAGCTTAGGTCTTTTATAGCTTGTTTCTATTTTTGATGTGCTTCTATATATTACGCCAAGGCGTTAAAATTCACCAATTAAATAGCGTATTCTCGTAACGAACTAACGAGGCCTAAATTTAAGTTATAGAAAAATATTTTCGTTTTATATATTTTGTTAAAAATAATTTCAATTAAATATTGTTAATGCTTTAAAGCTATGCTAAGTGTAAGTTAATATACGTATAAATTTTCTTTCGAATTCTTTCCATAAAAATCAAAATTAATATAATTAAAATAAAATTCGATAAAATTATTAATTATAGCGTTTTAATAATTACGATGACATAAATATTACTTATATTATTTTATTATAAACTGTTTCATATCGATTTAAAATTAAAAGATTCATTTATTTATATTTTGATTTTTATAAATTATTTTTAATATTTTACAATTATTAAAAATTTATAAATAATAAAATTCGAAATAATTTTACAACTATAATATAATTAATTTAAATGCGATAAACTTGATATTTAATATATTTATCGAATGTAATTTAATATATATATATATATATATATATATATGTATAAATGAATTCATTTTTTGAAATTAAAATTAAAATCGATACGATTAAGTTTAGATTTGAGAAATAGATAACTGTAATACCTTTATAGCTGCGACAGCATAATTATCGATCGCATTATCGTATGCTAGGTTTCTCTAATATACCTTATTAAAATCAAGCTTTATATTAAAAATTATAATTACGTTTATAGCGCAATTATAGTTAAGTAACTTTTAATATTACGCCAACTTAATTCGTAAAGAACTTATAAAAATAACAAAACTTTTAAAATAAGACCTAATATTAAATTGTAATTTTCTAGCTTTATTTTATAAGTGTTTATATAAATTTTAATTTCGTTTTAATATATATATATAGTTTTAAAAGAGTTTTTTAACCGTATATATAATTCTTTAATAGATGTTAATTTAAAAAAGATATTAAAAATAAATTAAACTTTTCGTTTTATATATATTTTTAAATCAAAACACCTTTATAATTACGATAACCTAATTATCGCATATAATATTTTTTAATAAATCTTTTAAACGTAATTTAATATGAGAAAAATCTGTATAATTATATTTTAGCTCGTATAGATTATGATTATTATATTACAATTATAAAGACGTTTCGAATTTAGCTGCTTTTAATCTTTTTCTAGGTTATAAGGTAATAACGATAGTCCGTATAAGCAAAATAATTGTTGAATAGGTTTTTTCTATATTAGATATGTTAAGGGAATTCGGCGTACGATATTACAACCGGTAATTACATTATCGTAACTGATAAAAATATTACGGTTGCGCATTTCGTAAGCCTAAATATAATCATATTAATTTTAATTTTAATCATAAATATTAAAATTATATAAATATATTAATTCATATTTAACGGATATGTTAAATATTAAATATATCGAATTTAAATGAATTGTATTATAATTATAAAGATATTTTAAATTTAAATATTTTGAATTTTATATAATGTTGATATAATAACGATATCTAAAATAAATAAAAATATAATTAAATAAATCTTTTTCTTCTAAATTATTTTAAAACTATATAGAATGGAATAATATATGTAATATTTATATTATTATAATTATTAAAACATTACAGTGGATAATTTAACTAAATTTTAATTTTTGTTAAAATAAATCGAAAATGTTTATATATATTAATAAGTATTAGATATATATCTAAAATTTATTAGATCTAAATTAATTATAAAACTTAAAATTAATTGCTTATTTTGTAAAAAATAAATAAAACAAAAATATTATTTTTATAATTTAAATTCATACCTTATTAGTTCGTTACGAGGATATGCTATTTAATTCGTTAATTTTAACGTTTTGGCGTAATATATAAAAGTATATCAAAAATAGAAACGAGCAAGCAGAGGCCTGAGCAAGCTGAGATAAAGTATATCTAATATGTGAGAAGTCCGTCCAGCAATTATTTTGCTCGTACAGGCTCTCGTTGTTACGTTGCAGCCATGAAAAGGCTAAGGGCAGCCAAGTCCGAAACGCCTTTATGACTGCGACATAATAATTATAATTCGTACAGTTAAAAATATAGCTCTACGAGCTTTTCTCATATTAAATTATCATTAAAAAGCTTATTGGAAAACGTTATATACGGTAATTATATTATTATAATTATAAAGCCGTTCCAGTTTAAATATATATATATAAAACAAGAGTTTTAACTTATTCTTTAATATTCTTTTATTAAATTTATCATTTTTAAAAAATTATATATATGATTAAAACTCCTTTTTCAAGTTATATATATATATAATTCTTTTATAATCAAATTATATTATTATTTTATTTACGATGTTTAAAAAAAGTTTTAAAAATTTGTATAAAAAATATAAATTTGAATTAAAATTTAAAATATAATGTTAGACCTTATTTTAGACGTTTTATTATTTTTGTAAGTTTTTTATAAATTAGATTAGCGTAATACTAAAAGCTACTTAGCTACAGTTGCGCTGTAGGCGTAGCTATAATCTTCAAAATAAGGCCTGATTTTAATAAGGCAAGAAATGATCGCAATTGTAGCAACAATTCTAGTGCTTACAGCTATATACGTACTGGAGTCGTTATAGTAGGACAAGGTCGTAACATATATTATTAAACTATAAAAACTTTATTAAAACAAATTTCGTCTTAAGATTACTCTTAAAGTTATCTAAAAATAAAGATACAAATAACAGTAAAACAAATAGTAAGCAGAAAAAAATAATAGCCTTTTATTACTAGGTAACGCTTGAAATAAATTAATATTTTTTAAGTTTTCTTCAGCCATAAAACAAGGTTTTAAAAATTAAATAACTTAACAAATTTTTAATACTATTAAAACTTTAAGAATTTAATTAAGACATTTGCTATTATAGCGTTAATAAGCGTTTATTTGATCTTTATCTTTTTTTGCTATATAAAATTGGCGAAATGAATAATTATAAACGTTAAGGTATTTTAGTTTTATACTTAGACGTATAATCTGTTTGGAAAATGATTAGTCATATTATTCATTTATTATTTATTTAAATAATTAAATTCTTATTTAATTTTAGCGCAACAGCCTTAAATAATCTTAACATGAAAAAAGGTTTCTTAACAAATTATAATAAAGCTAAAAGTTTAATTTTCGTACTAAAAATAATAATCGTGTTTTGCTTATTAATCCGTAGTGCGATAAAGTTATTAAAAATAATAATATAAATTCTGGAAGATTTTCTAATTAACGTTATCTGCAAAAAAGTGATATTCGTATATAAAAACAATTAAGCTTTAAGATTTTCGTTTCTTTCGAATTCCAGGATTAAAGTACGCGTAAAATAAACAAAAAAATAGCCTTATTAACGGCGTCAAAATATGTAAGGCTTAGATTTTTATAATATTATAATAAATAAATAGTAACATTAATTAAATCCGGGAAAACAATAATAATTCCGTATAACAAATATTCGATTTTTTCAAAATATAACTTTTTTAACGTTATTGACGTTTCGCTTTAATATTTTTTAAAATTCTTTTATTTAAAGATTTAAAATATGTTTTTCTAAGTTTAGATAATTTAAAACATATATATAATTTCTCCTAGTAAATATTTTATAATAACTATAGTTTTCTAATAGTACAGTTTCGCAAAATATATATCTTAAGAAATTCTTATGACTTTCTAAAATTATTATTATAAAAATGTTAAGTTAATTTTTCGAAATTTTTTTTCGATACGCATTATATTGTAAATTCTATATAACAGAATTATATTTTTAACGTAGAAAATAACCTTAATAAATTATTAATTATGATGTATAAACTATTCGGAACAAACTTTATTCCGAATTCCTTTAATTTTACTATTAAATTTCGATATTATAGAAACAATAATTGCCTTCAGCCGTATAAGGTCTTTTATAATCCTAAATAAAACATCGATGTATAAGTTCTTATAGAAAACGTAAATATATTAACTTATCGAAATCGCTATGCAAGCACGCTTTAATAATATTCAATTAACGAAATTTAAAGTTAATTCGGATTATAATAATTTTAAATGTGCAAAAGAACTTACTTATTAACCTAAAAACGTAAATGTTAAAGCTTTTACGAAATTAAAGATTATTGCGAATAATAAATTTAACTTTAAATTTTAAATTACTTCGTATTTATTAAATTTATATATAAATATTTATGTTAATAAAAGTATACCCTTAAAACATATGTTTTAAATCGTTTTTTATAATAAAGTAACGGCAATTAATCACTTTATTTAATATATCTAATTTCATTTTCAAATAAATATTTGTTAATTTTTAACGTATTTATGTTATACAGCTTTTTGCTAATGTTTTAAAAATAATAGAAAATTTGATGCGATATAAGCAATTATATTTAATCGTAATCCAAAAAAAAAACACTTAAAATATTTAAAGACGTATTAAGCTTTTCGAATTTTAACTTATAATTAATATTAGTTGAAAATAATTCTTTCTGTTTCTCGTATTCGAAAATGGATAATAAATATTTAATCTAAGAAATCTAATATTTTACGGCATTACTATAATTAAAATAAACTTAATAATATATTTTAAACTATATCACATAATAATACGTTGTGTTATTAATAATTGAAATTTTTAAAAGCTAAAATAATTCCGGATATAAATAAATAAATTTATATAATCTTAAATTTCGAATCGTTAGTTTTAATGGGAATACTTAAAGCGTTCTGTTTTTGAAATTATTACTAACTGCCAAATTAAACAGATTTTCGTCCGAAATAACTTTATAAAAATTATTAGATTTTACCTTTTTAATTTCTTATAAGACTTTTAATTAAGAGAATTTATAACTACTATGATAATATTATAAATAACCTTTTTAGATTCGTATTGCTTTATCGATTTGTTTACTCTTTTAATAAAATCTATTTTTAAGAGATTATTTTTAAAAATAATTTTCGAAATCCTTAAGAAAGTTCTTATTATAAATAAAAGAAGGATATTATCGATGTAATCTTCTAATTCAGCGATTTCGAACGAAAATATTTTGTATTCGTTTTAATATATTTTTACTTCATCAAAAATAACGTTCTTATTAATAATAACGCATTATTAGGAAAAGAAAATCTATACCTAATATGTATTATTGATTATGTATTCTATGAGATATTCAATATACGCCTTAGAATCTATATTTTTAAGAGCTTTGCATTTCGCCGAATAATTTTCGTAAATATATAAGCTTTAATTCGAAAATACGATATCCGTTACGTTTATTTTTAAATTTTTTTCGCGGATAATTATTTTAACTTAATTAATTATTTATTTATTAAAAATGTATATAACGAATTTTTTATAAGATAATAGGTAGCTAAAGGCTAGAGTGAGGTGACCCTCGACCAGTCGCAAAGCGTATTCCAAGAAGTAAGTGTATTAGGTTACTTCCATCTAGCGTTTCTTACTAGCTGCCAGATAGTTATTTGTACTGGAGCGTGGATCTATAGCCGGTCGAACACCAGCCGCAGTCCTATAGGAGCTGAATTCTCACATTTTTAATTTAAAGCTTAAATAAATATATAATTAATAATATATATAAATACTTTTATTATTTCAGGTCGTAAACCGGAAATATATTTATTATTAATAATTAAATAATGCATTTTTATCATAATTACCTTATTTAAAATTAAATATTAAAATAAAATATATTTCAATTATATAAATTTTAAGATTTTATTAAATATTATTTTAGAAAACGAAATAATTTCATAATAACTTTATAAAATAAATATCATATTAACTCATATTATATTTATCTTTTTTTATAGACGTTTATTGAAAATTACAAAAAATATTAAAACTAGAGAATATAAAATACGAAACATTTATTGTAGTTGTTTTATAAATTAAATTAATTTAAACACAAATTTCGAAAATATTTTCGGAGATACAATACGATTATTTACGTTTATTAACCTAAAATTCGAGAAAAAGGATTAAAAATATAATATATTGGTTAAAATTTTCTTATTAATAATAATATATTTCTAATATGGCGTTTTATTATTTAATTATGTTTTTATATAATTAATTTTAAATTTTTAAATATAAGAATTTTGTTTCGAGAATTTATTTTAAAACCTTTAATTATACTACGAATAAATCGAGATATTTTTAAAATTTAATAATAAATTGAAATTAATATTTGTGGTTAAATTTGAATTATATAATAAATATAATAATATTTTACGAAATGCTTTTATAAACACGGTAACACTTTATTGTAAATGTAAGAAAATACATTATTATATATAAGAAATGTTTAGAGAATTTTAAAATATAATAAATATATTTTGAAAGTATATATACAATTATTATATTAAAAAACTTTTATATTTAACCGTTATTTCGAAACTATGTATTTTGATTATAGCAAAAGAGATTATTTTCGAAGAAACTATTTCAGAAAAACCTTTGATAAATAATAATATAAGCTTTATAAATAACCTTAGCTAATAAGAAAAAGTTTTTTTAAGTATATATTACCTTTTAAAAATATATAAAAATAATTAGTAAATAGCGTTTTAGAATTAAATAAATATAAAGGCAAATTATAGTATAATACGTCTTAAAATATTCGAAAAGAGTAGTTAATTATTGCGATTAAAATTTAAATCGAAATTAAGAACTTATTTAAATAATTTTATTATAATATACGAATAAGTTAAGTTATAAATCCGAATTACAAATTCGTTTAATATTACGAAATTAAAGAATATCGTTTCATTAGTATAAAAATAGAAAAACCGGATATTTTATTAAAATTATTAAAATTTCAAAAAACAGATTCCATTATTAATTAATTATTATTTAAATAGAAACATTAATATAAATCAAAAGTATTACATTTGTTTATTTTATAAAGAAGTATGAAATAATACTTTAATTATTTTCAAAACTAGTAACTGTTAAATTACTAAAATACTTATTATACAAGTATGCAATAAATTTATTCGACGAAAAAAAAAACTTCAAGATTTTAAAAAGTATATAATAATAATAATAATAGAAAAATTAGACGTAATAATAACTTAATTAAAACTCTTATATTATTTGCGCTTTAAAAGACGATATTATATTTTAATATTTGTTATAAAGGGTATAAGTATATAATGTGACAACATTATATATTATTACTTATAATATATAAAATATTAGATTGGTTAATAGCTGTTTGAATATATACAAAGTTGGACTCAAAAATGCGTATCGTCAAATACGTATTAATAAGAATAATAAGTAAAAAATGGCTTTTAAAACGAAATATAATTATTTTGAATATTTTATAATATTATTTGGATAATTTAACACGTTAATTACGTTATAAATGTATATTAACGGAACGTTATAAAACCTAATAAATATCGACCATATAATTTATTTTATTAACACATTAATATATAGGCAAGATATAACAAAATATAAATAATATATTTGCAGTATATTCGAGAAATTAGGAAAATATAAATTTTATATATTTGTAACTTTCTTTTTTAAATATCAGATTTTAACTAATAATATTAAAATAAAAAAGTTGTATCGAAATTCTTAAAGACCAGTAGTTATCAGAAAATATTTATAATATTCTATCGAAAATGTATTAAAAAATATACAAAAATATTTATTCTATTAATGGACTAACTTTACGAAAAGGTCGAAAACCTTATATAATTATTTTTCGATTACGAAATAATTTTTAAAATATTTTAAATTATTTTAATATTAAAAAAAGTTTTTAACCTTTTAATTTACTATTATATATTTACAGTAAAATAAATATATTCGAACAATTTACTGATGTAATTATATTTAAATGTTATAAAAAATTAATATTTAATAATATTTAAATTTCTAAAAATAATATCGGAAGAAATCCGTTATGTTATAAAAAATGACAATGTGTTAATTATTGTAAATGTTTTAGAATATTTAATATTATTTTATTAATTATTCTTACTATTTCGCAAAATCTATTATGAATTATTTTACTTTTAAATATTTAAATTATTTTGTTATAATAAATTTCATTACTACGTTCCAATAGGTAAATAATAACATAATTAATAATTCATTAAAAGAATTTAATTGACTAGAAAATAATACAAATTCAAAATTTAACAGAAATCAATATTGAAATAATAAGAAAATATTAAAAATAAAAATATGTTAATGAAATGTTAGAGCTATAAATATTTATCGTCTTATTACTAAAATTATGAATATCTTATTAATAATAAATATATATAGCTCCGAAAATAGAACGGTTCAAATGTACTGCAAAAAAAGGAAATATTTATAAAGTAAAATTATAATTTATAAATTATATAATTTATCGTGATAAACCGTTAATAACGCTATTAAAACGGTACTATTTCCGAAAAAAGACCTAATAATTATTTTAGTTCTTAATTTATAGTACAAAATAAACTTATTTTTAATAAAATCTAAAAAGCAAAATATTTAAAAGGAAACGCAAAATACATAAACAATTGTAATGTATTGAAAAGATTACTAATTTATTAAAATATAAAAACGTAATTTATAATTCATATAAGTCGAATTTACGCAACTTATTAATTAATATTACAATTTCCTTAATACACATTATTTCGGCGTTTTAAAAACGTACAAACGGCTAATTTAAAATTATTTTTAGAAAATATGAAATTAAAATGTTAAAAATCCAAAATAATATTTTATCGATATTACGAAAAATTCGTTTCGTTATTAATTTCGGACCGTTTATATAAAAAGTTACTATAAACTTTAATACGAATTTACCGTTATTTATAAAGCTGTACAACAAAGAAAGCTATAATGTTATTTTCGTTATAATAGATAAAATAACGCGATATATATATATTATATCACAATAAAACCGAGATTTATCGTTAACACTTTAATCGAAATATTATTCCATTTTATTTTAAATTAAAACAATACTTTTCATAATATAATTTTTAAATATAACTTTTTATTTATTTATAATTTTAAAAATACCTTTTCCAAATTATTTACAATTAAACGAAAATTAAACATAATATTTTATTTATAAATGTAGAAACGGAACATTACACTTAATATTAAAATATTATTTATAAATATTTTATAACTGAAATTAAATATATTAAACGCCTCATTTATTGCCGATATAAGTTATAAATAATAATAATTATTCTTTAATAGTTAAAACAATATTAACCGAAATACTGTTTAAACATATATTATAAGCATTAAAATATGTTTTTATAATAATATAATTTTGAAATTTTAAATTTATTAAGATACTTAAAAAAAGAAATATAGTAATAAAAGAAGAAAAATATAATATCAAACAATCGCCATATAAAAAATAAATATATAAAGGTTTTCATTAAATGTATTAATTAATACAGAACTGATAAAAAGTTTTCGAATAAATATATTAAACATTTTTAAGTAATAAAACTTACAAATTCGAAATTGATTTTTAAAATACGATTTCTATTTTTACATAATCATATTTATAAAGTTTTTCGTACATTATTATTAACGCCGTAATATAATAAAGGTAACCTTAAAAAACAGGAAAATAACTTGAGTATAAAGGTGAAAAAATACTAAAAAATCGTAATAATAAATAATAGCTTATAAAATAAAAGAGTTTTGCCTTTCAAAACGAATATATTAAAATCTTATTATTTTATATAAAACGTTATTTAAATAACGAAAATTAAAAAAAGAAAATATGTAAAAAGAAATATTATAATAAAAACATCACAAAATAAACAAGATTAATTATTAATTATTATTTATTAAAACCGTTACCCTCGCGCTGTTAAATATATTTACTTTTTAATAATGTATTTACAGTTTATTGAATATTTCGAAATAGAATTTAAATTTAATTCGTTATAATATCGATATAAAAAGTATTTAATTATCGCAAAACTGTTTAAATATTATTATTATCTTATTTATCGTTATCATCTATATTTTGTTAGAAGAATAAGATTTTTTTTGACCTCGAAAAGACCTACTTTTAGAGCCTAACGCGGGCCTATCTTAGCTAAACCGCGGATAAAGAGGTTCGATATTCGAAATAATCTAATTAATTTAAGTAATTTAAGAAATTTAGGACTAGATTATATAAAATATATAGATTTATAATATATTTTGTTACGAAAAACAAAAGTATATAATAAATGGATTATTTATATAAATAATTGCTTATTTAACTTTATTATTTAATTGTTAATTTAACCTTTTAAATAAAGGTGTCGTTTTTTAATTAAGGAAAAAGTTTATAAACTTTTTAACGAATAAAATACTGGATTACTTTTTGCTTTATTATAAATTGCAAATTAAAACCTTTTTTCGAATATTACTTATCCCTTTAGATATATATATTATAAATTCGTTATATTTTAATAGCTTTTTAATTAATAGCCGACGAATAATTTATCGCGTAATTAGAGTATAGAGTTTTGGAATTTAGTACAAACGATAATATAAAACGATATTTAAAAGATAAATAACATATCCGATTTCCGTTATAAATTAATAAAAGGTTAATTACAGTATTAAATAATTTATCCCTTGTTAAAAAGATATTCCGATTAATCGATAATATGATATTAATAACTACTTGATTGCAACGAAATTCTTATCTCTTTTAGCATTAACTTACTCTTATAAAAATATTATTAAAATTCAAATATTTACGGCTAAAGAAATTAAGAACGAAAAAAGAAAAAAATATAAAATCTAATAAAAAAGAAATCAACGCTTAACGAAAAGCTATATATTTTAATATCAAAGCTATAAATCTTAAAAACGGAAAACGCTAGCCTCGGACCCCACCTAATAAATTACCTCAGCAATAAATAGCCAAAACATATACAAATTAATAGTAATCTGCATATTCTAAAGCTTTTCAACAATGCAATAACGTATTTCTTAATAAAATAAAACTACTTAGGCTATTTAGATTTGCGTTATCTCTTTTTAACGAGTTGCTTTTCAATATAACTATTAATTGGAATTTGATTACCAACTGTTATAGATTTCAAACGTTTAGTAATTTTGTTTTTAGCCGACCTAATATCTAATAAATTCGCAAAAATCTCATTCAGCTATTTAATAACAATTTAGCGTTTAAGACCTTTGTATTTTTCGAATTTCGTTCGTAAAAGCTAATAATCTAGGCGAAAAATGGCGTTTTCGATATTAAAATTATCAAGTCCCTTAGCCGTTTTAATTACCACCTTCTATATATCGCGAAATACCTCCGTCTAATTGCGTAAGGTCGATCGCATACTTTTCTATAACTTTAGAGCCCTATAAAGAATATATACGACTTCGTTCTGGCTGTTAATTATTTGTTCCGGAGGTATTTTCGGCTTAAGGGTCGGTAACGGTATTATTTCGAGATTTTTTAATATTATTTCGAGTTTAAAAAAATAAGCTAATATAACGTTATTTAGCTTTAATGTTTTTGTCGATAAAGGCGATTTCGGCAGCTTTGCGATGCGTTTTTAACATACGGCGTTTGTATTCGAAAATTATTACGAATAGTCCGCCGGCTTTCCATAAAGCGATATAATATTTTTTTCAAATACGGAAAATATAGTAACGTTAAATAACTAAAAGTTACCACTTAAATAAAATGGAAAATATATAAGGAGGACTTCATTCTTAAATTTTTGTATATAAAAATAAAAATACGTATATAATATAGCTATTTAAATAATTAACCGTTATTTATTATAGAAACGAAACTTAATTTCTGGGAAGAAAATAAATTTTATTTATTTTAACGCAATAACGTTATTAATTTATTTTTTCGAAATTAACGTATATTCGCTTTTCTTTTCCATATTTTCGAATAATAATTGTTTTTAATCGATTAAACTATTGAAAATATATTTACTCCTATTTTTCTCGTATATAAAAAAGATATATTCGAAAATAAATACTTATAACATTACCCCTGATTTTCTAAGTTTCGTATAAATCGTTTCCGAAAATCTTACGACCGTTTTATTAGCTTGTTTCCTTTTTTGAACGCCTATTTTATTTATATTATATTCGTTCGCAAGTTTGATTTTATATTTAATTCGGATAGCGATAAGAAAAAAAGAAAAACTTGCGGATATCGTTGCGATCGCGTACCTTTAGGCGGTCCCGAGGCATAATTCGTTTTCTTTTTGTATATATCTTATTGTAACGTACGATGAAGCAATTAATTTAATTTTTTCCAACGGTTTTTTCAAGACGCAGTAAGGATTTTGCTATTTGACGAACCTGGGTCTTTATGGAAGCGCGGCCGTATATTGTTTTATGCAATATCTAATTAATAATTTTATGTTTTTCCTGATCCGATAATTTACGCGCGGTATTTTAGGTTTCGGAACGCGGTTTAACGCTCTAAACGCTGTATAATAAAATCGATTAGGGTATTTCGAATCGCGCGTTCGTTAGGGCCTCGAAATCACTTTCTGTAATAAAGTCCTTGACGTTTTGAATTCTCTGCTTACGGTCGAAATTAACCATTTTTATCCGAAATTAATTGACTAAAAAGTGATAGAGTTATCGCAAAGTATTGTTATAAGGAGTGGTTGTTATTGTGGAAAAGAGTTTATTTATTGCTAAGGTAATTTATTAAGTGATGTCCGAGGTTAAATACACTTAATAATAAAAAGCTTTAACTTTATCGTTATTCTGTACAAACTAATTACTAAAAAATATCATCTCTTTTCCTAATTACAATACAAATACAGATATTAAAAGTTATAAGTTAATTTTTCCAAAAGTTTATAACGGATTTATAAATATAAAAGAGTTTTTAGCTTAAGATAGATTTTACTTCAAGTTCTATAAGAATTTCTTAACAAAAATCTATTAAAAATAATTATTATTTTATAACTAATTATTAAGAAAAGTTTTTAATAATTAGAATGTATTATGAAAATTTACTTACAAAACTATTTAGCAATTCTTCGAATATAATAAATTATATCTTTAATAAATATCGACATTTTTTTAAAAAAATAAAGACGTTATTTAAAAGTTCAAATAAAAATAATACGCGGTTAACCAATTTTAGGGTTTTTAAATCAAATTAATATCTAAATCTATTGTTAAATTTAACCGCGTAATAGCTAGTTTTAACTTATTAAACCACGCGTTATTTTATCTTTATTATAATTGTTTAAAGTTTTAAGTCAAAAATATATGATATATAAAATTTAAAATTAAATCCTTTATAAAATACACCGATAAGATTATTATCGTCGATAAACGTACTTTTCATAAATGCTTTTAAAAAGGGGGTAAATAAACGAAATAACGATAAAAGCTGTAATAGACGAATTAAACAGAACGAAGATAAGACTTAAAAAAGTATTACTTTGAAAAAGTCCTAAAAATAAATTTAATATAAAATGCTTTGATGATAATAAAAATGGTATTTTAAAAATAAATATTGTTTTTCAACTAAAAAGAATTCCAGACAAAAAGGTACTTTTAGCTCTAAAATAAAACCAGAATAGTTAAATAAAAAACAAACTATAAAGTAAAAAAACAAAAAGAAAACGAAAAAAACAAACAAAAAAAGAAAAGAGTAAATAAGACCTTTTTCCAATCGGAATTTATGATTATTACAACTATCTAGATCTAAAACGACATCATAAAGTACGAGGAATATCCTATATACGAAAGTTCTAAGGTTAAAGCTTACAGATATTATCTATAACAAAACCGCCTTTAAAATAACCATAGAGCTAAAATATCTTCGCTATTTCAACATATCGAAACACGAGATATACGATAAATACAGCTAGTTCCGGCCAGATATTAATATTTATAAATAATTGTCCTTAAATTTTGCAAAATTCTTAGATATAATATATATTTAAAAACAACCTTTAATAGATTTTTACACTATATTATACGTATATTCTATTATTTCCATATTTACTTAATTTATTTTAAAATCAAAACGAATAATAAATGTTAATTTCGATAAAATCAAAAGATTACTACGAATTCTAACGATAAATATAAATATATAAAAAGTTTTTCATAGCCAAAATACCTAAAGTTATATTACTTATATCTCAAATAAAAACGAAATCAATAAGCTCTATCGTAAAAATACCTATGTTATTTTCCGATACTTTATATTTAATACGAACTCCTAGATATAAAAGCTAGTTTTGTAAAAGTATATACAGTTAATCTTATAATCTGGAAAATATAAAACCAAATATTATGTTAAAAAAGACCCTTGCTTTCGAATACCAGTTATACAAAGAGAAATAATACAAATATATACATTATTGTTGTACCAAATATATTATCAAAAAAATTAAAAAATAGAAACGCTTATTTATAAATAAATTACGCCAGTTAAAAAAGCGCTAAAACCTTTCGAAATTAGGATATAAAAAAGCTCACTAATACAAAACCTAATACAAAATAAGAAGAAAAATAAATAATTAGATTAAAATTTCTCTTTACCATAAAAAGTATACGTTCAAAATCAGAATTAACTTAAAAGCAAAAGGTAATTTTATTTTTCTCACAGTAACAGAAAATATTGAATTTTTTAAAAATATAAATTAAAATTCTACAAATGACTGATAGGAATCCAAAATTTATTCAAGTACGAAAATTAACAAATACTTCGAAAAACTAAGGAATTTCTCGTCCAAATTCAAAAACATCAAAAATAACTTTTATTAAACATAGCGTACATCTTGGAATATAATATTATTTTAAAAATAATTTAATTCCGTTCTAGAAATTTACGCATTCACTAAAAAAACAAATACTTTTTTAAGAAAACAAAGTAATATCTGAAAAAGATTTTTACGAAATTTGCTACATAATTAAAAAGTATGAATTTCGACTTAAATTATAATAATATCTTTAAAATATCGCAAATATAAAATGCTTTTTCGAAACAAAAAAGACCATAAGTTATTGCTATATAATTAATGAGATTATCAAATTTTTATTAAAAAAGCATTATTTAAATTCCACAAACTCATTATATAAATGTTAAAAAGCTAAGAACGCTATAAAAAGGCAAATAATTAAACTTAAAGAAAAAATATGTTTAATCTATTACATCTTTAGCAAAATACTTAATACTTATAATACCTAAACTTAAATATAATAAACAGAAAAGTAACTAAAACGAAAACCTTATTTCTCGACGTATAATTGATTACAAATAATTAAATAATATTATTATCAAAAACGAATATCTTTTAATACTTATATATATCATAAAAAGTATTAGCAATACAAAATAATTTACGATATTTAATTTTCGAAACGGTTATTATCATATTTAAAGAGCTAAAAAAAGCTACTTTTAAAATAATAGACGAATATTACGAATATTATATTATTTCTATAAAACTTATTAATATTCCTATAAATTTCTAACGATTAATTATAACTATTTTCAAAAAAACCCTTAAATAACTTCATATTTATGTATCATAAAAATATATTTATCTATTTAAAAGCCTTAGAAAAACACAAAAGAATTCGTTTTAATGTTCGAAACTTTAAATAATACAAATATCCGAATTAATCTAGAAAAACAATATACTAAATATAAAAAAACTAAGCTTTCTAAAGTTTACTTTTATTTTCGGCCAAATTCAAATTTAAAATTATAAATTAAAAGTAATAAAAAACTGGCCCATTTTTAATAAAATAAACGTTATAGAAATCTGGCAGATTTTAAGATTTATTAATTACGTACGTAATCTAATTAGAAACAATATAAAGATATAATTAAATTATTAACGAAATATGCTCCTAAAATACATATCAAAAAATTCGAATTCTTGAAACAAAAACTAAAAAGGCTTTTTAGCAGCATAAAAATAAAATTAATAAAATATTAAAAATAAAACGACTTAACGCAAACACCTAAAAACGTTTAAAAACCGACGCTTTAAATTATATCTTAAACGTTATTCTTGAACAATTAAAAAATAAGTAAAAAATAATACCTAATAACTTATTACTTTAAAATATTATAAAACGCAGAATTCAAATACCGGATTTACGATAAGTAATTATTAGCAATCGTTAACGTTATTAAGAAATAAATACTATCTTTTAGCAGAACTAAAAAAACCTTTCGATATTTTGTTACGTTCTAATAGCTGCGACCTTCAGAAACGGTCGCAGCCGAAAGATTAAGGTGGATCAGATCAAGTGACGGATCATCGACTCACTGGTAATAAGCCAGTAAGTCGAATTATTAATTTATTAGTGATAAGTTAGTAAGCCGGATTACTAATTTATTAATAATAAGCCAATAAGCCTAATAAGATATACATATTTATTAATTTCGTAATTTAAATAATTTTAATTTATAATAAAATATTATTATATAAAATGTTTTCAATAATACGACACGTAATAAATTATTATACTTATTATTCAAAGCCTTATAATACTTATATTAATATAAACCCGTACGACTTAGATTTAGTAGTTGGTTAAACAACCTAGTCGTTATATTTTTACGTCGACTTTAAAAGTTTTATTGAATTTATAAATGTATAAAAATGAAATAAGCCACGCGAAACTTAAATCATTATCGTATTAACATTTAATTTTAAAATATACTACAATAAAAAAAAATATCCAGACGAATATTATTAATTATAAAGGCGATTATAATTTCAAAGTCTTAAAAAAGTTTATAATTATTATAATATAATATAAATAATATTGTATAATTATATAAAACACTAAAAAAACTAATCTCCGAATTATTAATCTAATTCCGGAATTCCTATAATATAGAAAAACAAAAAAACAGAATCTAGTAATTAAAAAGATAACCAAAAAATTAATTACTATACCATGGCAAAATCTGTAAGATAACGAGGGTACGACGCTAACCACAATACCAAAAGATCAGCAATTCCAAATCTTAATAAGGGTTTGGGCACCTAATCCACCTTATAAGGATTAATTATACATATCATCATAATTACTTCCTCCGTTTTAATAAAATTATTTTGATTTTAGGGCTGGATAAAATATCGAACTCTTAAGGCTTTACTACGCCCTATAAGCATATAACGCGGTCGAATCTTTCGCGCCGACCACTCGCCAAATGCTAGCGGTTGGAATTTTTTCGGTTTACCTTCTAGTGCTTTTTAGCCTATAACCGTTTTTATAAGGATTAAACCTTGTTTCCAGTATGTCGCCAAAGTGGCGCCGAACTAGCTGATATACCTAATTAGAGTTTAGAATAATTGTAAAAATAACAAAGGTGTGACGTTTACTATAAAACTAAAAGATTAACAATTTCAAACTCTAATTGGGGTTTAGATACTCTAATCCACCTAATAAGGACTAGCTATGCATATTATTATAAAATCTATATTTCTAAAAACCAATAAGAACAATTTATAAAAGAATTGCATAAAAATCTATTATATAGATATAAAAGAATTTTCAAAACTATTAAACGATTATTAAAAAAAATAAAATTTTCTAAAATTACGCAGAAAAATCAAGAAAATTATCAAAGATTACTAATACTTGTAATAAAGTTAAAATAATACGTTATAAGTCTTACAGATTATTATAACCTATTAATATTCTTAATAAGGTTTAAAATATTGTAACTTAAAACTTTATTATTAATATATTTTATTAAAAATTCCAAATACTAAAATTAAGTATAACGAAATATAAATTATTATCGATAAAACTATTATTTATAAATACTTCTTCCCAGTTTTGAAAAATATAATAGTAAAATAATTAATCTATATTTTTATTCGAAATTATCTTCACAAATATAAAATACTAAACAACTATTTTTAATAAAAATAAACTCTTTATATCCAAATTCCATACTAGCTTTTTTAAGCAAATCGGTATTAAACTTAAATTTTCAACAACTTATTACTTTTAAACGAATAACTAAACAAAACAATTAAACCAAACCCTAAAACAATATTTTAGAAATTACGTTAATTACTAGCAAAATAACTTAATAAAATTCATGCCTAAGGCTTAATAACATATAACATATAAATTAACAAAATATAAACGTATTTTCTCTTGTAATTCTATACGGTTGCGATACAAAAACTCAGCAACTAAAATAATTATTTACAAAAGACTCAAAAATTATAACAACCGCTCCAAAAGCAAAAACCCTAACAATATAAATCAAAAATATTTAAACCCGTTTGCGGATCGATTAATAATTTCTTTAACGAAAAATAACCTAGTATTACAACAAAAGGAAATTAAAAAAATAATTTTGTCAAAAAAGAATAAGGTTTACTTATTACGTTAAAGACAAAACGTAACCTTAAACATCTTATAAATCAAAACGAAAGAACTTAATTATAAATTTAATTTTAAGAAATTTAAACAGTTTAAAGTTAGCGAAATTATTTCAAATTTTAATTATCGACTAACGTTGTATAAAAATATACAAATGTATCTTATTTACTATATTTTTTGCTTTAACGAATACCTAAAAAGGCATTTTTACAAATAAATCTGGAAATTAAAAAAACGATAGTAACGAATACGATATTAAAAAACTTGAAATTTTAAATTAATCAACATAAAATTTAATATTTAATCAAATAGAAAAAATACTCATATAAAAAACACAGAGGAATTATTTAAGTACTTAACGAATACGATAAACTTAGTTAAAACGTTTTATCGCCAAAATTCGGATCAATCGACTTTAATATAGCCAAAATTACGGGCGATAACGATCTCTCGCTTAAATTCAACTTTACGTCGTTTTAGTTAAAAAAGTATAAAGGTTTCCACCATAAC
This sequence comes from Monosporascus cannonballus, assembly GCA_004154925.1. Classification (NCBI taxonomy): domain Eukaryota; kingdom Fungi; phylum Ascomycota; class Sordariomycetes; order Xylariales; genus Monosporascus; species Monosporascus cannonballus. The sequence goes on from QJNS01000089.1 coordinate 240,466, forward strand.
GTTTATTTTTAAATCAAATTGAATTTGCTTTACGTTCATATAACACTATGTTTCTTCTCACTTTTCTTTTTTTAATTAATTTAATTTATGCTTTTTTTTAAAATAACTATAACATTTTTAAAAACCTTTTATTAAAAACGCAAATACTGATATAGCAGGTCTTAGGGACTAGATGACGTCAAGACTTAGGTGCTGTATATCTCTTTGATTGACAGCGTTTTCGCTATTTTTCTTCTTTAAGAATTCAAGTCATTACTATCAAATCATGCGTATCAAATACTTTAATCGACTAATAAATTCTTAAGACTTTTTTTTGGTCAACAAAATATCTTTTTTTAGCGTTAATACAAATTATTTAATTTCTTTTTAATAATTTTCTAATACGCTGTAAAACCATTTTCAACTTTACGTTATTTCTTTTTTCAACGATCGCATTTTTATCTAATTTTGTTAAAAAATTTATAATTAAAATATTATAAACGAGATGTTAACGACGGATATAATACTTATAACTTAAACTATCAAAAACGTAAAAATATTCAAAATTGTTTAAACGAACGCAGTTTAAATAAAAAACCCTTAATATCGAATTTTTAATTAAATTAATCTAAGCGTTACAGAAATCCCATTAATTTAAACCAAATTTCTTTTCTTTTTTTAATACGGCTTATTATAATAGAATTAGCTTAAAGCTTTTCGAAATTCTTTTTTAATAAGCAAAGCAGTTACTTACGGTTTTTATCTTTAAGATAAAAATGCTTCAAAAAAGAAAATAATATTACAAAAGCAAAAATTTCTATTTCGAAAAAGACCTATTTTTAAAGCCTAACGCAAATCCGTTTCGGCTAAACCCCGAATAGAGAAGTTCGACATTCGAAGTAATCTAATTAATTTAATTAATTTAAGTAATTTAAGTAAGTTAAAACCAAATTGTATAAATTTATAATATATTTATTATAAAAAGAAGATATATAATTTACCAGTTTTTTATATTAATAACTACCTATTTGATTTCGCATTTTAGTTATTAATTTAAGCTTTTAATTAAAGACATCGGTTTTTAATTAAAAGAAAAGCTTAGAAAGTTTTTTACAAACAAATTACTAGATTATTTTTCGCTTTATTATTATCTAAAAATCAAGACCTTTGTTTGGATACTTTTTATATCTCTAGGTAGATGTATAACAGGTTCGTTACATATTTTAATTATTTTTTCAGCGAAAATAACGTATTATTCAATAATACCAATTAATATAGCAGGTCCTAGGGACTGGATGATTATAAGACTTTTGTACTATATCTATTGATTGACAGCGTCTTCGCTATCTCTCTTCTTCTAGAAATCAAGCCATTACTACCAAATCTTGTATATCACTAAAAATATATTTAATTTTTCTTTTCGCAAAAGATTAATAATAAATATAAGAAAACGATCGTTAAATATTTACGTCGAAAACGGCGCAAATACTTTTTACTCGTTTGATGTTTTTTTAACAAAAATTACAAGAAAATAAGTTACAAAATTAAAATAATATTATTATTATCCGATAGAAATTCCGAAGAGCGGGCTTAAAAAGTATCCGCGTTAACCGTGAAAAAATCGATACCAAATTAATAAGAAATTAATTGTAAGATTTCTTACAAAATAATAACGAAAGAATTACATTTTTATATATATTTGATAAACTGTATTAATTTCAAATTTAATATTAATTCAAATTGTTTTAATTTATGCGTTACGTTAATAAAAGATTTATTAAAAATCGAAGAAAATTTATTTTACCTTTTTGGAAAACATAACATTTCTTAAAACTCTTAATTTTACATTTATCCATAGCTTCGATTCAAATAAATTTTTAAAACGCCTCAACGAAATCGAACACGAACTTACGTGTAACGAACCTGTCATACATCCACCTGGAGGTATGAGCAGTATCCGAAATGGGGTCTTGATTTGCAGGTAACAATAGGGCGAGGAATGATTCGGTGGTCTGTTCGTTAAAGAGATTTAAAGACTCTTCCCTCAATTAGAGAACGGTGCAATTGCCTCTTGATTGAAAGCTTAGATTAATAGCTAAAGAGCGAAAAACTAAGTAGGTGGCTATCTACATAGGAAAGCTGAAGTCTTATACTTCCTTCCATTCTATTGGTGTGATACTGATCTCTTGGATCTGTTAGATCACCTAGATCACTGTGATCTATGTGATCTAATAGATCGGTTAGATCACTCTAAGTCACGTGACTTAGAGTGTGGAGCTTTTCCATTTCTGCAGCCCAGGGGCCTCCAGAACGGGTCCACTCGGGGATCCGTAACATTACGGAACAAACTCAGAACTTATATTTATAAATTAATAATATTGTTATCGAATAATAATAAAATATAAAGTTTACTTTTACGATAACCATATTATTACTTCAAAAAAATCTATTTATCGGTATTTTTTAAAGCCTTATTAACTTTATAACAATAAGCCGATATACGAATTATAGTTATAATATAATGAAAATACGAAATTTTTCGAGCAGTTTTAAAACAAATTATCAACGAAAAAAGAATTAGTAAAAAATACTTATAAAATATGCGTTTAATTTTTTCAAAAATATTTATTTCGAAAAGATGTTAAAAAATTAGTAAAAAGTTATACTAAAAATATAAAAAATCGAAATAAAACCGAAATGTTAGTAAATACTTATTTCGCTATTAACTAATAATAGAAATATATAAAAATTCGTAAAGAATTTTAAAAGAATTCGTTATAAATAAATAACAATTATATATTGGCGAATACGAAAATAATAAAAAGAAATTAAATTTAAAAAACAAGGTAATTTATATATACTAACAATAATATGCCCAAAAACGGTAAACATCTTTTATTGGCAAAACTCTCTATACTTTAGTTATTTTGCTATAATGTTTTTTAAATATATTATTTAAACAGATTTATACAAAATATATTTTATTATTTATTATTATATATTTTTATTCGGCACCAAATAATTATAATCCTTTAATACGAATATTTTTTATTTATAATATATAATAAAATTGTTTTATTAAAAAATTGAAAAAAAAATCCAAAGAGAAAAAAAACCTTATTAACGGCCAAAAAAATATACGTACTACTAGGGGGACGTTAAGCTTTTTATATGTTATTCTTACGTAATAATTACGGGGTCGTTACGGTGTAATTGTTTTATAGGTAGTTGCTTACTTCCCTCTCAGGGAAAAAGAGCAAGTTTCAGACTGGTCCTTAACATACCCGTATTGTTCCTCTCACTCTGATCCCAAAACATTGACAGTATACCCCTGTGCCACCACGCCCCCCATGCCCCGCCGTGCCCGACCATGTCCGATTCTGTATGTTATCTGAAAGCTTACGACGAACATGAACACCCGTACTCTTTGCCGGCGTTCCAAACAGCAGTCCGCAATTATATTTGATATATATTTATAAACTTAAAGCATTTCTCGAAAAGCTTAAGTTAGATATTATATGTTATAGAATTTGGAGGGAAATATTCTCCGCCATCCACACAGAAACGCGAAATAGTAGTTACCTACCGCAACGCCCTTTCCATTGCAACAACTTCTTCAACCAAGCTAAACTTTATTTATTTCCCAGTTGCTGCCTTATTCCCGAATCCAGGACCATTTTAATTCTTCGCACATTGTTATTTAAGTGGGATCATAGCCGCAGAGCGCTGAGCCCATGGCTAATTGAGGGGTGGCAATATTATCGACGTGGTAAAATTCAAAACCTAACAAGCCGAGAAGAGCAAGGCTTAGTCGATAGTTTCATCATACTTACTGATGCAATTTCCTATTTCGAAACTAGAAAGCTCAACCTAAGGTAATTTGATACCGTCTTAATTATGATATGTACACCGCAGGTATGATGGGAGAGACTCATTAAACAACCCCCTGGAGTTTAAAGGAGGAGTTGGACAAAAAGAAATGTAAAAATTCAAGCTTGCCCAAAGACTCGAACCAAGGCTATATGAGTATCTCCCGACTTATGCTAGCCCTCCTGGCCCAAGCCCGCTGCATAACATTGCTAGCGTGCCGCCACTACTATGCCGCTCAACTGGAAATGAACATAGTGATAAGCAGTGAGTAAGGAGAGCCTGGCAGCGGCCCTCCATTCGCTACACCCACGCTTTCACTCTCGTCCTCACACCAACATCACCTAGCCAGGCTTTGACAAGCCCTGCACGGCTACAAAATAGTCAGACATAGAAGGCAGTGGACATCAAGACAGCCCGTCCTCGGCCAGCAGCCTGAGCGTCCGACAGCTAGTGGTCAACCAGGACTGTGTGAATACTTTCGGGGCGTGAGCTCCATTCGCATAACTATCCTGTGAAAATAACTAGTCCTAATCCTCGCCGGAACAGACCGCACACTATGATGCCTAATCCCTTAGAATTTCCTAGTCAGGGGGGCCTTGAGCTCCATGCTCCACTTTGCTAGGACCCGTGTTGCCTTTGCCCACCCACCGACCAGTTGACTTATCCCCCCATTTCGCCACTAATCCTCTTCGGAATCGCTGTCGCTGAGGTAGACTCGTGGAAAGCCGATGCTGATGCTCCTCATCGGTCTCCACGTCCGGCCATAGACTCACGCTTAGGCCCCATACTTCCGTCCTTATAGGTGCCATCCTCCTTCACCCAGCGGTAATGGTGCACCTCGGGGGTTCCTCGTTTATGGCCAGTCCACTTAAAGCACCAAGAGTCACTATCAAGGCGCTTACTATCGAGATATTCACTGAAGCCCCTGATTGTGGGATCATTTACAGATGCGGTGATGGTGATACGACGCAGGGGATCGGGGATCTTGAACTGCAGGACTTCGAAGTCACGTGGCGCATTCCTCAGTTCCCGTTTGAAGATATCCGGGTAGCGATTCTTGGAGGACCCGTAGGCCCAAATGCTTTTGTAGAGCTCCAGCCCCAGCTCGAAGCCCCCATCTTTGCCGGTCGGAGAGTCGAGGCGCCTTTGGGCGTAGTGAGCAAGCTGTGCCAGTGTCTTTATCCATTGCTGCCTGTCGTGGTAGAAGACCAGGCGGAGATTGTTGAGCTTGGGACACGAGTTCATGGTTTTCCAGATGTAGCCCAGCTCCCCGATGCCCTGCTTCACGTGAACCTCGAGATTCGTGATGAACTGACATGCGACATTGCCCAGGTCCTGCAGGAAGTTGCCCTTCTTGGACAGGTCGACAACATTGATGATGTTTCGGGAGAAGAGGAACTGGGTAACTTCGGTACGAATCCTCTTGCACGTCAGAAGTAGATTCAAGGCATCGGGATACGACTTCTTGACGTAAGGCAGTGGGTCATAGAAGTTCTCAGGATCGAGGAAGATCCGCTCATCGCTCGGCAAAGCGTGCCAGTAGATCTCCAATCGGATCTCGTCAGCCAATGCGAGGATGGGAAATGCTTTGTCCATGTTTCTAGACATCCAGAAGGAGCTGAGAGACGGTGAGCCCATATCCGACGGACTTCGGTATCAGAGTGACTTACGTGAGGTAGTCTACTAGTGCCAACGGAGTGTTGAGTTTAATAATAGCGGTAGTAGATTAAAGACCATGCATCGTGAGATTGTTGCGGTTTCCCCTAACTCGACGGGGCAAATCCTCTGGGGATTTTGAGAACGCGTCACGTCAGCTTGTGAATGAGAAGGTTGATCGCGGAGTGCAGGAAATGGCTACAAGAAACCGTGTGGGTAAGCTGGGCATCAAGATATATGTAGGCAATAAGGTGGAAGTTGAGGATGGAAATTTGCTGATAGTGGAGATGGGAAATACGAAAATGGTTATCAAGAGTATGGAATGATTCGGAATCTCGAGCCTCGAACCGGATTAGGCAGAAGTCATTGAGGTGCTGCTCTTTGGAGAATGCAGCCATCATATTGTAGGGCTGACATTTCGGAGCGAGAACTAACAAGCGTCCAAGGTTGCCTAACTACGCGCCAAGGCAGCACCAAAAATCGAGGCTGCAACGGTGTGAGGCTGCATCCAATGATCTGGAGGATACAGGGTGCAGGGAGCTGCGTTGCGCAGTGAATACACGTACGTTAGTTATAATGTCTTTGCTCGCAATGTCTACAACTATGTGGTGGCAATCTGTAGGAAGAATGTTCCATGAATCAATGTACCCAACATCGCTATAAAGTAACATATACATAGGTAAGGCATCTATCTATGCTTGGGAATTCCTTCTTTTTACCCCACAGTTAGTACAAGAACGCAATAGGACACGACTATGGCCAAAAGCCGTTCAATTCGTCCGTTACCCTGCCGGGGGGAGGACGGGTTGATGTTTTTTGAAAACTTGACAACTGCTCCTTTATTTTTGAAAATCAATTTATTTGAAAAGATTAGTTGAGTGCCGAAAAGAACAGTTGTCGCGTATCCAAACACCCCTCCGCCTACAATGCATGCATCACTTATGGCTGAATTCCGCCGCATGTCAGGGACCTACGGCGGCAGGTCTGACAACCACATCGTCTTCTACAACCGCGGTGCCCCCTCGCAAGGCTTCCAGTTGCTCCGGGGTGCACTGCGACATCCGAGTCAGTAATTGCTCGTCTCTTTCAACTAATCTGGCCAGTAGCATGCAGTTGTAGGACGTATCTGGGGAGCCATGACCCCTGAAAGACCCCAAGATGGGATGTTGTACTCGCGGGGACGGGAGAACCAGGAGTGAGGAGTCTGAAGATGCTTACCGAGAGCTGGAGAGGTGCTTGGAGGACGTAACAAACCGGGTCTGGCTGCGACGGCAGCTCGTTCTTTACGTCGAAGACGGACGCAGGGCCTTGGCTCTCGTAATCGGGGCTGTCGGCGCGAGAGACCGTTCCGGTCGCGACGTCTTGTGCGAAGACAGTCCGCATGAAAATCTGGTACGCCGTTTCGGGCTGGTAGCTCGAGACTATTCGGAAGCGGCCGTGGCAGAAGAAGAAAGATCGCGATGGTCTAAGTTGGATGAAGGACGTACCCTGATGACCGGCTTGGAACACCCGCGAGAAGGAGAACTTCCCCTTCTGCCTGACCATACCACCGACATAGCTTTCGTTGGTGGAGATCTTCTCGTAGCCTGCCGCGTGGAATGCAGAGCTCTCCCTGTATTCGGCGGCCAAGCTGACGGCTTCTCCCGCAACCCCTGAACTAGGTCAGCCACCCCCCCCCCCTGAACGGGATCGGACTTGGCGTTGACGACCTACAATTGCAGCGGAAATCGCGATCGCCGTGAATGAGAGCCACCTTGACGCCGTCATCAAGTAGAGACTCGATATCTTCGAGAAACCCACCATACACGAAGTCACCAGTCATCATGAAACCTGGAGACACGTTAGGACTGTGGAGCTGCGGACAGACACACGGAGCATGCACGAGCACACTCACCCGTTCCGTCTGGGGTACTACTCTGCGTATAGTCCACCTCCGCTCCAAGCGCCTCTAACACCCACTTCTTGGTGAGATAGCCGGCGGAATAGCTTGTCGGGAACGACATCGGCATTAGGTCAGCTATGTCAAACCAGTTACCCTGCGGATGGGGTTAGCTAAGTCTCAACCCACACGATTTCTCAGAACTAACACCCGAGAGCGTCGTATGCAGCGTAGACGTTCGTCCAACAGTACTCGAACGCTGCTCCGCAGGCCTGCGTCACGGCCCCGTCGGACCCGTCTTGATCACGATACCCGTTCGGCGTAAGGGCCCTACACGCGTCGATCTGCTCCTTGCAGCCGCCGGGGCGGGTGTAGTTGGCATACGCCGAGTCGACGCCGAGTCGGCGACGACTGGGTCGTATGCTTGGATGCCGTACGTGTTGTTGATGGCAAAACTAGGGAAGTACCGGCCTTGGATATCGAAATCGATGATTCCGTTGATGATGTCAACGCTGTCCACATCGATGTCGAGATAACCGTCTTCCTGGCAGCCTCTTCGCGTCACCCCGTTGGCTGATTTCTTTTCTGCGGTCGAGCGCGTGTGTATGAGGTTTGCGAGCGCCGGGGCGTAGTGTCCACCGCTATGCATATGTTAGACTGACGCTTTATTGTTCGAGTCTGATCACGCACTAGGATTGTGCCCAGACGCTAATCTTGTCACGCCGGTACTGCTGGAACCTGTGCTCGTGTCAGTTCGCTCTTGACTCGGCATCGTGATAACTCAGCGTACTCCTGCATCCAGGCCTGTGTGAACTCCCACAGAACCTCTACCGCTGATGCCGTGGTTACGGGGGCCTCCGTCGCGTCCTGGCTCGCAAACACGCCTTCTCGGACCGTGTAATTCGAGGAACCGGAAGACCGGCCGCCGACCGCGATCGCACCGGTGATCATGTCGACCAGCCCGGGCGTCGCCTCGTCGTAGCTGAACCCGGCCTGCACCGGCTGGTCGATGTAGAGCAGGTTGACGTGGTTGTTCCACGACCAGGGGTTCGGCACCGTGCTGTTGGAGTCGGGCTGCACGACGCAGGGGCTATTCACCTCCAGCGCCTGGTCGATGGACGGCGCGCCGGGCCCGCCCTGCAGCCAGATGCTGAGGGGCGCCTCCCCCGGCGAGTCGCGCGCCTCGAAGCACCAGAAGAACACCTTCTGCGCGTAAGGCTGGCGCGGGGTGGATGGGAGCGTCACGTAGCCGCTGTACGATTTGACGCCGGGGGTCGTTTCGCAGATGCCCGGCTAGAGAAGGCTGTCAAAAGAACTCCGAAGAGGCGTGGATTACAAATTTGGGGGTGGATGGGGGGAGGAGGGGGTCAGTTTCACTTACCTCTTTGTAGGTGACCTTGATGCTGTCCGTGGTATTCGACTCCGTCACGGCGGCGGAGGCACATGACAATGCGCCATATACTGCCAAACCACGGCCGATAAGCCGACCGAGAGATGGCATAGTGACCGATTTGGAGATCTGTGAAATTGCCTCATGTGTCACGCTCTACGTCCACTGCAGTGAAAACTCCAGGAGATGTGATGATTCTTTTACGCCGAAGTCGAGTATGTGAGTACTGAAATACGATTAAGCGGGAGATCGGCCGATCCAATATATAGAGTAACCCGTCTCCTCCAGGCTCCGAGAAGAATGCATGGGTATAATCACCGCTGGTGTAAACTGACGATAGAGGTGCCCCATAGCGGTCATCTAGCAGCAAATTGCATTCATCTGTACAGGTTGCTATGCAACCCCATTATCGCCGCTACATAGATAGCCACCTCTGCATACCTTGGTGTATAGAGTGCTGCCTTCATCAGCAATCCTACGAAACGCGCGTATGACATCAAGAGCAAGCCAACCTGGGTTGCGAGTTCGGAGGAGGCCGCGTGGAAGGCTGAGTTCCGCCGTTGAGGGGGGACAATGGAATATGTGGGGTTGCATCATCTGAGCCTCTCAGCCTCATTAGCCCTACGAGCGGTGCTAGTATACTACAAGACAGGTTGATTGCCTAAACCAGTCCGGGCGCCGATGCTATATTTGGACTACCTGTCTACCTACTTAGCGAGAGCTCTTGAAGGAAGGCGAGAACCCGGTGGCCTGTTTGTAGGACCAAGAATTATGGGAACGGGTTATCTGGTTATGGACTAGGACAGGCCGGATCATATAAGGGTCTGCCAACGTAAACTCTTCGAAATACCTCGACTCCCCCCCGGCTCTCCAACCAACTGGTTAACTCGAGTTACGCGGTATAACGCCGTATAACACCGTATGAGTGACTACCTTGAAGTTATTCACTACTTAAATGCTAGTACTGCACAGGTACATCCGACTATAACTCTACTAGAATGATTGAAATACCCTAGCCCGGGTGTTGATGACCGGACGGTGGTCCCGATCCCGATAATCACCTGTGGCGGCCAAAGGAAGGAAACATAGAGAGGGGCTGGGGGAGAGCGAGGCTCATAGGATATACTCTCTGGAACGCAGTCGGGAGGTTGATTAAACTATCGGGTCAGGTCTGGAGTTGGATAGGGGCATATCCAAATCAGATCTAGGACACCGAGACCCCCGAAGTTGCTGTCATATATCTCATACCACAATCAACTTCGAATGGTACCAATCGCGGTGATGCGCGGTCGGCAGGGAATTCCTCGTGGAGTAGAGTGTATACGGCACCGCAAATCCCTGGATTTGGAGAGTGAGAAGAGACATGAGGAGGCAGAATAAACAGTGTTACCATTGGGGAAAGATATGAGATGATGACTAAGCGCTACTCAAATATATAATTCAAAGGTGATATGCTGATAGAGTTCACTATGTATGCAATTATGCGTACGAGGCAGCGGGCATTGCATATATTCACGAATTAACCAGTTTTATGCAATGGCGGGTGTATCGAGTAAACGCTGTAAAACTCGGAACGCGTCAAGACGCGTCGCTATCAATTAAACAATTTACGTGCGAAGTTGAGCCCCTCCACCCTCTACCCACCATCATCAACATCGACCCCAATGACACAAGACGGCCAGGGCCTCGCCAGATAACCGCCAGTTTTTTTTCTTCTTTTTTCTCTTTTTAACTATTACTACAACAGCTCGACAAGAATGCCGCATTCTGTGACGCCCCACTCCGAAAGCCCTCCCAATTCCGCGGAGCAGACCATGGCAGAGGCTCGGACCACGAATGCCCAGAATGGCGACAGCCAGAATACAGACGAGGAGAGGGATATCACGATGGCCGAACCGGACGCGTTACCAGCAGCCGCGGAGCCGGAAGACAAGCAGGAAGTAAAACTAGAAGACTTGTTCGCAGACGTCGACTCGGACGAGGAGTTCCCCAGCTCTCGGGTCGAGGACAATAAGCTTCCAAGCTCACCCGTGGCCCCGTCCTCACCGGCGTATGTCCCTCCATCTCGCAGCGCCGTCCAACGCAAGCCGCGACTGTGGTATCGTGTTCTAACAGGGACTGCAGGATTGGCGGGCTATCGCTGAAGTCGTCAGACCCCGAATTAATGCGCATGTTCTACCAGCGGCTCTTCCCGTGGCGTTACCTCTTCCAGTGGCTGAACCACAGCCCGACGCCCACGAACGACTTCGGACACCGCGAGTTCGCCTTCACCATGCCCAACGATCAATACTGGCGTTACCAATCATATCCCACTGCCGACCTGTATGGCAACAACCCAGCTCTCCATCTTGCTCCGTCCCCCCTTCGTCTATGTGTCCTTCGCCTATGATCCCGTCACCCATAGCCGGGAGCCCACGTTGCTAACCAGAGATCACCCGCGACAGACTCCGGAAAGACGTCCTCCGACACATGCCCACGCGATTCGAGATCGGGCCGGTGTACAGCACGAACCCGCGGGACCGCAAGACGCTGCGGAACTCGAGCGCGTTCCGGCCCGTGTCCAAGGAGCTGTGCTTCGACATCGACCTGACGGACTACGACGACGTGCGCACGTGCTGCGACAAGGCCAACATCTGCGGGCGGTGCTGGGCCTTCATCACCATGGCCATCCAGGTGGTGGACGCGGCGCTGCGCGACGACTTCGGCTTCCGCCACGTGCTGTGGGTGTACTCGGGCCGCCGCGGCGCGCACGCCTGGGTGTGCGACCGCAAGGCGCGGTCCCTCGACGACCAGAAGCGCCGCGCGATAGCGGGGTACCTCGACGTGGTGCGCGGCGGCGCGCAGGCCGGCAAGCGCGTCAGCGCGCGCCGCCCCCTGCACCCGCACCTGAGCCGCAGCCTCGACCTGCTGGCGCCGCACTTCCAGGCGACGGTGCTCGGGACGCAGGACCCGTGGCGGACGGCCGAGCGCGCCGAGCACCTGCTGTCGCTGCTGCCCGACGGGGCGCTCAACGCGGCGCTGCGGTCCAAGTGGGAGTCGTCGCCCGACCGGCCCAGCGAGAGCAAGTGGGCCGACATCGACGCGGTGGCGCGCGCGGGCGGCGGCGGGCGGCAGCTCGACGGCCGCGCGCTGCTCGAGGCCAAGCAGGACGTCGTCCTCGAGTACGCCTACCCGCGCCTCGACATCGAGGTCTCCAAGAAGCTCAACCACCTGCTCAAGAGCCCCTTCGTCGTGCACCCGGGCACCGGCCGCGTCTGCGTCCCCATCGACACGCGCACCCCGGGCGCCCTCGAGCGCTTCGACCCCCTCGCCGTCCCCACCGCGCAGCAGCTCGTCCAGGAGATCGACGCCTGGCATGGCGACGACGACGACGACAAGCGGGACGGGGACGGGGACGGCGTCAAGCGGGAGGGGGGCGAGGGGGGCGAGGGAGAGGGGCCGCGCAGGAAGAAGAGCCTCCAGGACTGGGAGAAGACGAGCCTGCGCCCCCACATCGAGTACTTCCGCGGCTTCGTGCTCGGCCTCATGCGCGACGAGCGCGGCGAGTCCGTCAGGGTCAAGCGGGAGAGGGAGGACGGCGAGGGTGTGGAGTTCTAACAGCCTGACTAGGTGCCTACCTACCTGACGTACGAAACTGGGAGCGAGTTTAGATCTGGACTGCAGTGGGCGACGGGTCTTTTGAAACCCAACTACCGCGGGAGGGGTTGAAACGGGAATGGGGGGCTTTCTACGTAATGCCTGCCCACCGTCCGTCCGTCCGTCCGATGGTGAAAGTTGATTGGCAGGAAGCCGGAGCCGTGTGCCGGGGTCAAGGGCAACGGTCGTTTGTCCGGCGTTCACCTGTCTTAATGAAAGCAAAGGGCAAGGCATGGGCGGAGTCCGGAGTTCATGTGCAAATGACATGTCCATAGCATAATGATTAAATTCGAATTCGAATTTTGGGTGCCGGATTTCAAGAAGTATCCATATCACGCAATACATCTATCTGTCTCTCCATTGTCTGGGTATTTTCCTAATTGACAGGACGGCCGAACTTGCCTCGCCTTGCTTGCAATTTGCCTCCCGAGCCGCAAACCCTCCTAGCCTGATTTAAGTCATAGAAAAAAAAAATAACGCCTACCTCTAGCTAGCCAGGGAGGCGCATTGAGGTGTTCGAATTAACGGGGCATGCGAATAGGGCTATGATTACGCTCCGAGAAGTCTACCAACCCGCAAAGAAACATTGCTTTCCAGAGGACGTTCTTCCCGTCCTCTCAATTCGGTCCTCTGCTGTCCTCTGGCCGTGTTTTATTAGCTGCTTTTCGAATCTCCTTCTTGACCCTGACAACCTACTTTATCTCTGGTTCAGAGGTGGATATGAAAGCAAGCTAGCGAGCGCATATAAAAGTATCTAGCGCCCCCCGTCGTTTCGGCGGGCATAGATATGTAAAGATATGGGTACTGCGATCGCGACATAGGAGTCCCCGTCCGGGAAGCATCGACCGCTCCCAGGAGGACTGACTGGAAAGCATCGGCCCAGGCGAGACGCGTGAAGCTGGATTATCTGTCCAGTATAACGCCGCCCTGCTGGAACCACCGAGAGCATTACATTTGCAATCGCCTACCGACGAGATTCCGCAAAATGGCCAAAAACCGACTGGATCAATACAAATTCTGAAAATCGGGACCGCCGCCGCCAAAACCGGCGTGTCTCGCCTGGTTACCAGCGCCCGGGCCCTGCCACGAGCCTCCCTGCGGCTGCTGAGGTATACCGTATTGCGGCGGCTTCCCTATCTGCTGGAGGCCCTTATCCATGGCCGGGAAATTGTCATCATAAGAGACGGAAGCGTTGGATCCGTAGGAGTCCTGGCCGTCGCGTGCCGCCACGTCGTCCAGAGACCGGTAACCCTTGCCGCCTCGGCCGCCTCCCTTAAAGTGGCCACCACCCCGCTGCCCCGTGCGGTAACCCCTGTTGGGCGTATGGTTTCCCCTAAAGCCACCTCTACCATGATTGCCGGACCCGCGGCCGTGGTAGTTGCCTCGCGGATTGTGCCCGTGCCCGAGGTTGCGCGATCGCCCGCCATCATCGGCCGCGTGTTTCCGCTTCGAGTGTCTACCGGCGAATAAGTTGTCGTGGCCGTCCTCGTTCCAGTCCTCGGGTTCGATACGGAGCATGACCTTCTCACCAACCGCTGTGTCAAGAATGAAGGACTTCTCAGGGGATACGGGCTCCCAATCTTGGATCCTGGCTGCATCTGTCGGACGCGCTCCTCTTCGTATTGCTAAAATGACAAACGGGATCGGATTTTCGATGTGGTATTTGGCGTTAGCCGGGACCGGTTCCACACGCGCTGCCCAGATGCTATTCTCGAAACAGCCCGTAGCGGTCACTCTCCACTGCATTTTGGCGTTCATACCACCCACCTCGTCTAGAACGCTCTTCGGGCACGGTCGTGGACATATCATGATCTGGTTTGCGTGAAGCTTGAATTCGGCATCTGGTAAGCTGTTCGGGATGGACACCAGGCCAAGCAACCTCTTCGTGCCCTCTGGTTCTATCATATAACTGGTGAAGAAGACCGTCTTCTTTATCATCAGACGGTCCCGGCGGCCTCCGTGCGACCGCTGGCTAACGATGGCGTTATGGCTGTTGACAAGATGCTGGACTTCGGCAACCTCGACGACGGGGTCAAGGTTCGTCGAAATTTCAGCCACTTGGATGACCTCGGCGGCTATTGGTCCACGCGAAGCCCGAGGTCCTAGGCCTTGTTGTCGCTGATTGTATTCGGAGAAGAAGGTGCGGAAGCCGGCGGTGTGTTTCGGGCGATCTTCGTAGACGCGTATCTCGGTGGCCTGCCTATACGTCTCTATTATGGCGGCGAGGAAGATCTGCTTGAATTCCATGGTGCTCCGGAAGCGCTCGCTGTTGGGACCGACGGCGGGCTTCAACCCGATCAGGTCGAATTCGAGGCCCTTGCTCGTCACGATGCGCCTGATCAGGTCGGAGAAGCCGGATTCGGAGCGTCCGGTCAAGAGAACACAGAGTGCATCTCGCTGCTTCATGCTAAGTCGCACGAGCTCCACAATCTTCTCATTCCACCACCCCCCCCAGGCCCGTGGCTCTTCTCGCTCGACTCCATCGCCGGTGGCCGCTAGTATTCGCGAATCGTGCCACCACCCGCCGTTGACGAATATTTCGGGACTTCCTAGCTGGCCGAGAGTGTAGGTGTTCCATAGTTTCGGGTTCGGAAGCGGAGTCTGGAACACTGAAATAATTATTAGCATAGGTACAGTTGACGCGCGGCGATGAAGCAGTAGGAGAGAGACGGGGGCGCACAGGTATTGTCAAAGTCATAGACATGTATGGTATCAATGGTGTCGACAGCGGGAAGCCGCTTGCTCAGGATGGACCACCTTCTCAAGGCGGTTAATGTGCGATGACTGCTGCCATGAGTATTCCCATTTTCCTCCCGGTTGCCATTTGTAAAGCTGTTGCGGACGGGGAAGTTTGACGCCATTGTCCGGACTGGTAGTAAGGGTAGGGAGCGCAGTGTCGAGGGAATGAGAGGAGAAGTCAGAGGCATACGATGGGGACAAAATAAAAAGAAATAATATTAAGACAGCATATCGGGGTGTTCCTTTTAGCTTTCTTTCTTTCTTTCTTTCTTTCTTTCTTTCTTTCTTTCTTTTTCTTTCTCCCTTTCTCCCTTTCTCTCTATCTCTCTATCTCTCTATCTCTAGACTACCTGGCCCGGATAGATGAATGAATGGTATGAGGGAGAGAGTATCCCGCGGAATTGGGGAGTTGAATTGGTCGCGCGCTCTGTTCGTCGTGCCTGCCACTTTTCGGGCTGGATTGGTACTAATTGAATGCATCAATCGCCAACTGCCCTTTGAAATTCTGGGCAAGCTAGGTAGGTACCTAAGTACTTAGTACTGTTGGCAAGCGGCTACTTGGGGTACCTAGGTAGGCAGCAAGCAGGGGCCAGACTGTATGTACTTGTATGGTACATCGCATGGTCCGAGCTCCCTATAGGAGGAGCTTCCTCCACTCATCACTCACTGCGTGGAGGGCATCGACTGATTCAAAATTACTCTGCGTACCTATCTCATCCGCCCAGTTCCAAGGAGCTAGGGCCCTCTTCACTTTATTCAGGTATGAGTAAAATTGGGACCGTCGGAATCCAACGGTTGAGCGACCATATCTATTAGGGACGTAAATATCGCATATCACCTGCATTAAACATTGCTTTGAACACATTACTACTGGGTTACCGACATTGTTTCCAGGGAGAAGCTACCTAGGTCGCTCCGGTGTGTATTTCATCTCACCCGAGACCTCTTCGCACATTTATATGTTAGTAATGGCTGCTCGTGTGGAACCGAAGCCCAAATCTGAAAACTAAACGTAGGCGGAGTTACAGGAATTCATCGGGCACGAGGCCAGGACATATCATCCAGCTGCGGCAACATGGCCTCACGCAAGGCCATCGACCTAGTCAGGAAATCCTCCTCCGAGACGCTGCTTCTACGATGCCATGTGCGCCCGGGAGCTAGCAAGGTCCGCGAGGGAATTACAGAAGTCACCGACGGAGCCGTAGAGCTATGCGTATCTGCGCAGGCACAGGATGGCAAGGCAAACAAAGCAGTGGTGGAGCTATTGAGCGAGGTTAGTGCTCCCCCGACCGAGACCGAGACCGAGACCGCTGCTGTGGCGCCCTCGCCGGCTAACGAGCGAGCGTAGACGCTGGGCATCCCCAAGTCAGACCTGCAGATAATGCAGGGTGCCAAGACCAGGGACAAGATAATTAGCATCTCGACCTTGTCCTTGCGGCAGAAACAGCAGGACAACGACGAAGACCTGGTAGCGCGAATCAGGGAGAAGTTGCTAGCGAACTAGTCATCCTATAACTCAAGCGATACCCCTGACGTGTTTCAGGGTTCCGTAGGTGTTGGTACAAAATCACAATCATCTGAACGAACATAGGCCGACATTAGCAATTTTCTCATCAATCTAAGCCAGAGAATGTGACGAAAAAGGGTATTGAGTCAGTGTAGATAGAACAATGGTGATAAGCTTAATCATGCTCATAAGAGTCATAAACAGCCTCTAAAGAGAAATTTCATCATAGTAGGGAATGAAGATTCGGCAGGGAGTAAAGTGCAAAAACTTACTCAGCATAAGCTGGGTGCTCGCGGGCACTAAGCTCACCAGATTGACACTGACCATGGGGGTCATCGTACCAAAGGAAAATCAGATTCTGTATGTACAAGCCAAGACTAGGCATTCATGCCGACTTTGGCATTCTATTTTTTTTAATCCGCCGTCGCTTTTACGGGATTAATCTCAACACCGAATTTCTCCTTGAGCCGCTCTCGTCTTCGCTCCTCGTAACCGGGAGGGCGAATTCCTGTGGTGTAAACGCGTGTCAGCCTTAGATTACAAACCGACGGGTTGTCGACGGTGACGTGGATGCTATCCTTCAAAGCTTACCTCTGCCCTCACCAAGCTCTGCCACCGTCTCTTCCATGGGCCGTCTGCGATTCAACCGCATAAACTCTTTCCGCTCATACTCATCCAGATTATTGGTTCTGTTTTGACCTCCACGCAGACTGCCGCCGGTGTACTCGAAAGCCGTGAATACTACCGAGAAAAGAGCGCCGAAACCTAGGATATGCGGGATGCGGCCAGCTAGTCACTCCACGTCAGCCACCCCCTAACTCGCATATTCGATTTGAGCGCCGCTTAAATGCCTCGTCATACCTCTCAAGCCCAGCGTGGCTCCCGCAAAGAAGGCCCCGATTGTGGTGTTAAGGGTATCGTCCTTTTCGCGCAGATTGGCTGCGGCGTCGGTGGTGAATTTGAAAGTGGTTCCCATTACGGCTACAAGCGCGTCAGCCAACCTCTTCCACCGCACGCAGCCTTCCGCGTCTGGGGTCAGTCGCACCATAAGTCGCGATGGTGTTGCCGTGTTTGGTAAGGACAGCCCATGATCCGACGTTCCGCTTAGCGAGGGAGTTCTGAATGGCGGCTACGAAGAGACCAGCCGTACCGCCGGCCAAACCACCCCGAACACCGGACTTGATGGCATTCCTTTGGTGGAAGTGAGGCTCCTCCGGCTGGACAGTGATGGGACGTGGATTCGCCATCTTGGGGGCCGAAGGAGACGGTCACAATTGGGCGATTTGGGAATAGATAATTGCTTTGCAGACGGAGCAATGCTTAAGAGGGAATCGGATCAAGATTTGGGGTGAAGTAAAATGAGCAAAGCACCAAAGCTACGCTAACCTATTTTGGGGGGAGGGTGGTTTCTAGAATCTGCCGAGAATCTACCGACAGCCTCTGTTAGCGGGGGTTCACGGACCCCCTCCCCCCCCCTTACGTACCGCGCTAATGACAGAACAGCATCGACTGGAGTTACGTCAGGGCTGGTACGTACTGCTCGCCTAAGTTTGGGCCCCCAAATTGTGTCACTGCTGAGCTCATCGGACGGATTGCCATCAATAGCCTTGCACCAAGCGCACACTCGAAGGCCATCAATGCCAGAGTTGTCACGGGAATACGTGACAAGCACGTGTGGTCGACTGCCTGTTAAGCTTCGCCATTTCGTGAAAGCATTCAAGGAAGCCTTCTTTTCCCAACATACTGCCTACTAGGTACCCAGGTAGTCTTTTCATTCCCCATTCCCCCATTCATCGTCAAATCTGTTGCCCCTCCCCCTCCTTGTGCTCTTTGCGCATCAATTTTTTCAGGTTATTTGTTAGCTGCATCGGCGCGTTTGGTTTCTTGTCTGGTTGGCGCTTTACGATACCCCCCAACGTGGACGACACGACCTACCGACCCGTTTATTCGACAGAAATATTTCCACCGTGTTGGTGTTCTTGCCCTGTGCTGCCTTATAACAGGCGATGGAAATCTCCTGAAGGTGAGGCGATTTCTCCATTTCTCTCATTTGTCAGCCTTGCATGCAGCCGGGGTTGGTTTCTAGAGTCTTGAACCGCCCAATCTTGATCGAGATGCCTCAAGTGAAGAGTCCCGACAGGTCAACACATCAAAACATTGAATGCCATTCGTTTAGTTGTTATGCTATGCTTCCTCATCCTTATCATCCGCTCCGAATCAACTACCACCCTGTTCTCGTGGCCTGTGAACCGTTGCCGTCGTTGTTTGACATGTGGAAAGTGTTTGACTCCGTTGTACATTGAGGTTTTTCTCAAGTGGGGTTCCATACCACCAGATGGCATAGTATATAGCTCATGAGGCTCGACGCAAGCACTGGCGCCCTATCTCATCTTAGGGAACACTCTCTCGTCGCAAGCCACTTTACCTTTCCTTTGAAGAGCCCTACAGTAACCGATGAAGGTGGTGTCGAGGACGTTATTATTCTCCCCCCCTCCCCCCCCTCCCCTCCGTCCCTGGACCAGTTATTTGGCAGGGGCGTCAGGGGGGTCTCGTCAGCATGTTGGATGCTTCATCTTACGAGGCTGTATAAGTTTCTAGCTGGATCCTTCTGATGATGACTCTTATGCTGACTGGCCTTGTTAGCATAGGTACTTTCACGTTATCAATTCCGTGACCAAACAGCTGTCACGGTCTCTACCCCATGTTGTAATCTCATTAAGCGGCGCATTACAACGTAGGCAACCATGGGTTCTCGTATAATCGGTTTAGCGGACCTGGAAGAAATAGATCGTCTGGGACAAGAGCGTGCCGAAGCTTGTCGGGCCTTTCGAAAACAGGACCATCCACGCCGTAAGTCCTTTTTCGCTTTGGACTTTCCGCTTTATCGACGTTTATTATGAGAAGCTCACTGGAAGTAGCTTATACCTCGCCGCGAGCTCTCAACCAGTTCATCCAGGGAAAGCTACCGGAACTCCCTGATAGGAGTCGATGTGGCAACCATGAGTTGCTCTTGACCCCGACGCAAACCTTCGAGGACAATCATATAGTCTTCGTATCAACAGTCTGCGCGAAGTGTCATTTCCATTTCCATATCAAGAGCGATGCCAAGCATGGCCTCCCTTACAATCTAGAACACCCAACGCACATGCTTATCCTGTCTCAGACCAAGTCTAAGGATGACCTGAGACCGGAGCGCACTAAGTACAACAAGCCCGAGGGATTTGCCCGGTTCATCTGTGGGGCGCGGGGCTGCGACTTCTGGCTCGAAATCACCATTTTTGCCCCCAAACTTAGTCGTCGCGAGGTGGATATGTTCGAGGATAACCGAAGGGTGCGGCTCAACTTAAGGGAAGCACGAAACGAAGACCCGGAAAGATATTCGGATGTCGGTGATGACTACGGGTCGGGGACCGCTGAGATACTGCTGAAGTACTTGTACGATGCCCTCAACGATCCACCGGATGCCCCCGCTAGAAGAATCAAGAAGAGGAACAAGAGGTTCAGGGTCTCTTTCCACACAGATTTTGACCCTCTCCTTCGAAGCCTTGGATTCACAGAAGGGACGGACGACGAATCGGAAGATCAATTTTGGCTTATGTGTCGGCCTGAGCCGCAGAAGAACCCGACTCCTGTAGGCACACTAAGGGCGCAGGTGGAGGACGCCAAGGCGGAGATCTCCCTACTACTTCCCGGCAAAGAAACATTACCAGCATGGAAGCTCTTATTGAATGCCTTTGGGGGTGAATACTCAAGTTTGAAGCCTGAGCAATCCATTTCGGAAGACGACCTCGCATTACTGGGTTGCCTGAGTGATTACCCACCCCGGTACTTCTCCTGGGCCGCGAGGTTTTTGTCCGTTATGTGCCCTAAGAACCGAGAAGCATATCTTGCGGCGGCCCTCCGGTGTATCCAGGAGCGCAGTGATGATGCACAATCCGAGATCGTCATGTACCAGTCGCAATTTGAGTCTACCCACCCCGTCGACGAAGACTTGCAAGAGGCGCTCGAGTTCTTCGGCGCGACGTCTGAATCAGAGCAAACCTCGGCTGACTTCTTCGTGAGCAAGTATTGCAGCATAGCACAGGATGACCCGAAAAAGGCTCTGGCCGAGAAGCACCTGAAGCTTATTGGGCATCGCCTCAGTGTGGACATGGAGGTGTTGCTCTACCCCCAGGGTGAGCCAACTCCCCTACCTGCCGGTGCCGGGACGAAAGGGAGAAAGATGAGCATCAAGTCGGCGACCGGGCTTCTTGGCGTGGACGCGGTGTATCCCCCAGATTTGATCCGAGATTTTGTTATGAATCTTGTGAGTTCCTCCACGAAGCCTTTTGTTTCCCTCATAACTCATCAGCGTATATTGACCCCTTATCAGGATGAGAAGGCAGACCGTGAACGGGTTGCCGAGGCTCTCGAGGTGCTCTCTGAACTTAAGCTCCAGCAGGAAAAGCCAGAAGAAGCAACGAAATTGCAGGAGTTTGCGACGTTCTTCAGAGAAACCGGCAGCGTCCCCACGCAAAATCCCCCGGGTGTCTCGCAGCCGCTGGAGGAGGCGCGAGAACCGACCGAATATGCAAATGTACCTCCCGGCTTAAGGAACATTGGAAATACGTGCTATTTGAACAGCCTTCTTCAGTACTTCTACAACGTCAAGACTGTCCGCGACCTTATAAACAACTTCGACCAGGTCAAACTAGAGCTGGATGAAGATGCTATTAGTAAGCGCCGCACAGGAGGCAGCGGTAACAGCGTCAATTTGGAGGAGGCGATCGTGGCTCGGCAGTGTAAGCATCTCATTATTCACAAATACCGTTTACCACGCTGACTCATGACAGTCGTCGAGATGCTGGGCGAGCTCTTCAACCAGCTGCAGTCCACCACGGAAGCTGCGGCTCAACCATCACAGAAACTTGCCAACACGGCTCTGTCGTCGGCCAAGGAGATATTGAGTGAGCGCAAACCCCCGCCGCTACCGGCGCGCCCTTCACCGGCGCCGCCGTTGCCGCCAAAAGAAGATACCGATATGGTAAAGGTCAGTGTTGAAGCTGCCGCCGACCAGCTCGAGACGGCTAGTTCCCGCAGCTCCCGAACCCTAGTGGAGGAGGAGGCCAAGGGCACCCCCACCGAGTCACTTGTTCTCAATGATAATGAGGACAAGCAGATTGCGGCCAAAGACTCGAGCCCGCAAGCACCTCCTCAACCCAGAGATGATATTCAAATGGAAGATGCCAAAGCCCCTACCACCTTAGAGGAGAAGATGGCCCTGGTGTCTCAGCGCCTTGAGGAGTCCGATAGAGCAGGCACTGCGCAGCAAGATGTCGAGGAGATCATCGGTAACATCCTGGAGCACCTAATGCGCGCAATCCGTTCGGATGGTCCTATGCCTGGGAAGCCCGACTTACAGGCCGATAAGATTACGGAGACATTTTTCACGATGATAGTGAACTCCACGGCGAAGGCCACAGCTGACAATTCGAGCCAGCTAGACGCTGGAACAGCCGCCGCGGAGGATATCCTCAATGAAGAAACCATCCCCGAGCGATGGATCACCGCATTCCCACATCCCGACAAGGAGAACAAAGTCAAAGTGTCGTTGTACGCGGCACTCGACCGGTATTTTACATACGAGCTACTCTTAGATGGAAGTCTAGCCCGTTACTCTACCATCAGATCGTTGCCGCCGATTCTTCACATCTGTATCCAACGCTCCGATGCGTCTGGCGTCAAGAACAGAAACCCGGTGGTGATCCCCGAGGTTCTGTACATGGATCGGTACATGGAAGCTGAGAAGGGATCGCCGCTCTGGAGCATCCGCAGGCGGGTGTGGGCGATCAAGGAGCGCCTCGACGAACTGAATACTAGAAGCGCGAAGGGTCCAGAGAACGTATTTCGGAAAGACGCGGCTGGTGATTGGCAGACCACCGATTTCTTTGGCGACGCTTGGGGCAGCGAGCCCGCTAACGATGACATCTACTCAATTAATCTCGACGACACTCTCATGCGTGATTTGCCGTCCAAGCGCAAGGCTCCCGGGGATTCCACCAATTTGCCGCCCCCGAAAAGGGTGTCTCCCAGATCAGCACGTCGTACCAACACCGACTTGGTTGGTGCCATAGACGAATTGGAGAAGAGTCTCATAAACATGAGCGCAACGAGCTCTGCGGAGCTCAACACACTGCGTAAAGAAGTAGAAACCGACTTCGAATCAATGCAAAGAGAAAAGTACAGTTTGCATGCCGTCATCTGTCACGGCGGGGGAATGTCAGCCGGACATTATTGGGTAGGCCACCCTTTCCCGGACGCTTCAGGATACCACCGCTTTCCCCTCCGCTCCCCGTCACGGCTCCCAGCCGTCTCAGTTATACTCATTCATTGAATATCGGTCCGGCTCATGTAGCATCAAGCAATTGCTAACTTCAGATGCAGGTGTGGGTACGGGACTTTAAGAGGAACGTATGGATCAAGTACAACGATAGCATGGTCACCGAGGACGTACGAGATTCGCAGGCAGTTCTCGAGGAGCTGAACGACAGCGGCGATCCTTACTATGTCGCATATGTTCGAGACGAGCTGAAGCATGACCTGGTGGAGGTCCCGCAGCGCCGCAAACCGGATACCAACGTCATTGTCAGTGACGACGCCGAGATTCAGACAATTGAGGGCGTTGATCCCGGAATGAAGCTAGAGGTCCGCCAGAGCGACAAAGCAGCGGAGGCAGCAGCGAAAGCTCATGGTGAGCCTCCTCCGCCTTACGAGATTTTATAGAAGGTGTTTCGGATTTGGGCATTCGTTTGCACTGTAGCATTGACACTGGAGCTTCATGAATGGACAAATAGGCTGTGCATGTACCAGCGGCAAAAACAGGCGACGGGGGTAGCGATAGGAGACTAGTCTTAAAACTGAGGCTCGATGGCCCAGGACAGGCGATGAATATTCACAACGAATTCATTGCCTCTGAGACAAAATCCTTCGCGGCTGTCGGCCATTGATCAGTAAACCTAATGTTTCGCCGTAAATTACCATCATCTCGATTATGTGGGTGCAACCATTCAAGACACATTCATAAGAAGTTGCCCCTATAACTCGGTCCCCAGTAACTGAATCAGCGACTTCCCCCGATGCAAAATCGAATTTATCTCGTGATGTCGTATCGTGAAGCGTGGTCCTATTACATGCGTCCCAGAGGTATTCCTGGTGGATTACATCAATTTTAGCTAGCATGTGGTCAAACTTTATCTCATCAACTGAATCCCAAGGTGCTACATCGGCAAAGTGAGGATGCTTTAAAAGGCGCGCAATTTGTATATTAATACGGTAAGGACAGAGGCCTTTCACGCTGTCAGGACGTGTGTAGAAGAGGCGATAACGCAATAGCTAAGATCTACACCGATTCCACCTTCTCGATTCATGCCGTCCCTTGTTTCTTGTTCAGTAATTCGACCAGTCGATAAACAATAATTAAAGATCTACACCGATCCCCACCTTCACAATTCATGCCTTCCCTTGTTTCTTCTGCTGCAGTTCGACCAGTCGTTGAAGAACGGTTCGCGGCAATACCTGGACTGTTGGGTCTTGTTTTTTCAGAACAATGGCCGCAACTTCGAGATAACTCGCGGCAAACCTATCCCAAACTCTTCTCGCAACCGGGTTGTCTTGACGCGGTTTGGGAAAGTAAGGGTCATTGACCGTCATAGCGTCGACAGCTTGGGCAACACCCGCTTCGTCCAATGTGATGGTCCGGACTTGGTTGAAATCCAGCAGCCACAGCTCAGTCTTTCTGTAGAAAAAGTCTTCATGTCGTCGGGATTCCGGACCGGTGAATGTACGAGGCTTCATCTTAAGAAGCCCGTCATAATCCGTGGTGTACTTCCCAGTTGAACTTCCTAAGGCAAACTCCACGTCCGGGGCATCCGTCCTGGCGTCCTAGTGCATGACTGCCAGTGACTTCCCCATCCGTGATTCCACCTCTTCCACATCTAGTTGCAATTCCACCATCTGGTTAAGATGCAACTTGAAATTTCTGAGTGAAAAAGAGCATTCCTCCGCTCTTCCCGTGCATAGAGCCGGGGTAGACTCTCACAAGACAGTCTTTGTTTGCGGGATCAGCTAGTGCGCTCTGCTTTGATACGCCCGGGACAGTACTTTTCGATTAGAAGCGCTCTCGTGACTTCTGGAAGTGGCTTGATTCTCTCAGTGACGAGGATGTCGGTAGGAACATGACAGACATCTTGTGCAGCTTCGCGCAAGGTTTGATGCTCCTAAAAGTATTCCGGGTCTTCTTTTGGTACAAAGAAGTAGCACTCCGGTACTTTGACCTCGATTTCGTGACGCTTCATCTTTGCGAAGATAAGGGTATGCTTCGAATAGTCGTTCCACAAATCCGAATCAGTGCACTTGGCGAGCTTCATGGCAAGGGACTCGCCCTCTTGAGCAAAGACGGCGCCACATGCTCCAGCGCCAATCTTTTTGTAAGATTGTCTGTCCTCCTGCGTTGCAGCTGCTTGCCTTTTGGCGGGTGAGGAAGTGGCAGACGCCACACTGTGAAGAGAGAGCAGCCAGTGTAATTGTCGTTCGAGCTCGCCGAGCTGTGGAGTTGAAGCTTTGGAGTCTTCGGTCATGACGGGCTCAAGAAAGCTGAGAAGTTGTGGAATTGTGACGGGATTGTTGGGGTGTGTCGGCGTAATTGGAGGATTATGGGACTTATCGGACGTACTTAACTGGCTTCGGGCGCCTGATGCCATTTCGAGAGTCGTACGGCTATTTGATGTTTGGTCGTCTGCTGGAGGAATAGCGCCTATTTGACTGTTGGAAGTGGAGATATTTGTGGAATGTGAAGTGGAAAAGAAGAGGAGGCAGAGACGAAGTTCGCGGTGCCGTTATAGCATACCACTGGGATGGCAACCTTGTGAGTGAACCAGTTTTAGGTTCAAAATGGAAAAGGAAGCTTTCGGAGATGACTTCCCGCGATTTAGCTCTAGCATACACCACATTCGAGACGGAAGGAGTGGCGCGAATGCGGAGGATATACACAAAGAATATGGTGACAGAAAGGGACCACCTTCCTGCTGCCTGATCGTTAAGGGGGGAGGCGCGACTAACTTACCACCCCTAAAGCCCTTGCTACGGTAGCCTCCCCCCCCCTTTCCCCCCCTTTAAAGAAGAAAGTGCACTGTAGACACTTTAGCTATGTATGCTATTTTCTCTTATTCATACGATAACTGTGTAACTGCGAGAACTACACTAAGCAGGTTTAAGGAAGCATTTCCCTTTCATCTGGAGAGTATGTTGTAAGAAAACGGGGAGCTTTATAGGTTAAGAAGGCCGAAGCATGTATATGTATGCAGTAGCTAGATCTAGAGAAATGGGGCGATAATTGTAGTTGTACTCTGTAAGTACGCAGGTATAGCTAACTCCGTAAAAAATTTACCTAATCCTGGGCACGTAACGATCCCATAGCACTTAAGGTGTCAGGATAAACAAGTGAAGTCTATCATCCAGATGCGGAAAGGGGCTCACAACAGTCGCCTGGTGGTCAGGGCTTAAAGTGCGAGGTGCCTTGGGTACGGAGAAGTCTGAATCAGGAATGCTGGCAAGGGTAACAACACCCCCCGCTCAGGGCGTACCTGATAAATCAAAGGAGGGCTTATGCTTTCACCAGTCGGAGTTGGCGTAGTGGTGAGAGCGTAGGGCCTCGTATGGAGCTGCTACCGCCCAAACCCGTCAAGACACGATGTCGATTGGCCTACAACGGCGACCCGTGGAACATCGCAAACGGGTACCCGGAGCGAAAGCAGGGCGCGCTGTAGGTCTGTAGCTGGTTTGTTTAGTAAAGCAGACGCAGGGCATAAAGGACCGTGTTCAATTCCCGCGGAAAGGGAAACTTTCCTCTCCTTTTTTTGCACCATACAAGGATGCTCATTTTAAGTTCTTTAATCCAACATTACCCAATTTAAAACCTACAGACTAAATACTAATTACTTTTAAAAACACTTATAGCATATTTTTATTTATTTTTTTCCTCTTCAACTGTTCAAGTAAGCCATACCCTCAGAGCACTATCTTTAATGCAGTCCGAGCGCTGGACCCCTATCCGCGAGCGGTTCTTGCGACATACCGGCACGTGATATAGCACTCAACTGTGTGACTCCCCCTTTATATCGAATGGGGATGCTGATTACCGCTACTGCCAACCAATGATATTTGTACTGCAGCACATCGCTGGCCGTGTTATTTCTACGAGGGACTGCCGTTACCGAGCCTATCGCAGCCTGACCCCTCCTAACCACCTTACCATCGACATCGTACAAGAAAAACCGGGGGTGACTAAAGAATCACACTACTGAAGCCAGGAGTAACCATACATGGGAAAAGGTCCACTTTGCGCTCGATACATAGGGGAACGCGGTTACACCACGGGTGCGCTCTGTTTGCGATGAGCCGATTTGCATCGCTGACATATGTTGGTGCAAATATCAGAAAATAGGTGTAAATGGATGTACAATACAATATCCTATCTTGATTGGTTATCAAGGTTCCATTTCTCGAAGAGCATGGACCAAAAAGCAGCTTCCGCTTATTGTGTCTCATTCTGGCACCCAAGGAGATATCCGACGGTTTCTCCCTCACCCCGGAGCTAGCTAGTGCTAGAGTTGTATAAGAAAATTGAATACGCCCTTCTTGTTCAGTGGAATATTCTCCTGGATCCAATCTTATTAGGGTTTTTTTTTTGGGAAAAGGGGGGTTGGGGTTGGGGCTGACGTCTTGCCATAGACAGGGGAGAAAGACTAGTGTCGTGGAATAGGGGTATCTGTGTTAGTCATCAAGCTCCACAGCACCCGGAAGAACCTTATTCCGGCGCCCCCACAGTATATAGAGAGCTTCCTAGCTACCGCTCCTTGGAGCTCAATTCTAGTCAGACAATTATCACTTCCTACACTCTATGCAACTTTTTCTCGCGATCAGCCTAACTGTGACAACTAGAGAGCGTAAATTATCCTCCTACCTTGATCGGGGTCGGCGCCATGGATCCCTCGGATTCCTCGTATAGACTAACGAAGCGAGAAACTTGACGAACTGCCTCAGAGTTTCTGAGTTCGTCCCCTGGTTCACGAGCTACTTAGTCTTGGAATTCTCATTTCGGTCACCCGTTGTTGCAAGAAGCTCGTTTGTCTCGGACCATTATGCGGAGCGTCGAAAAAAAAAAGAACATACCGGCAAAGGTGCTTAAGAACCGTGCCGTCCTGGTCTTTCAACACATAGCTTCGTAGTTCGGAAAGCCTGTTACGATTGATGAGCCGCCAGTACAAAGATGTGACGGTCGGTGTTGTACGTACTTGCTCAATGAGTGTTTCACCGAAGCTGTGGCCCATTAAGATGAGAGCGGTTGTTCCTACGACACCGTTCAGTTCTCCGGGGTGGCCCAGAGCCCGAAAAGTGAATGGATGAGGTAGGACATAGCAACCTCTACGTTATTAGCCATAGCTATGAAGGCAGCAATATCTTCAAGGAGAACCCTTTCGTAGTCCAATAGCCTACCCACTTTGATAGATTTTGTCTAGGTGTGCCTCGAATCCATAGGGTGAAGGGTGGATGTCTTGAACATCTTCGGCTAAGAAGTCGCAGAGCTAGCAGACATATTGCTCTCACCGAGGTGCGGCCTCGGCCCAGGAACCGATTGTATTACATCTGAGGCCATGCACAGCGATAATACTATGGTGTTGCCAGTTCCCCGCTTGGTATAGAGCAATAGTTCGGCATTCTCATTGCGATTGTGTTTGGTTTCCGTCTTGAGGACTCGTTAGAGCTGTGAGCCCGTGGGAGTTTTGATCAGTGATGAGACTGGCGTCTCCAAGGGAATGATCTTGGTTTCAAGGGGGCCTTGCATGATCTTCTTCAGGCACTTGCAATCTTGACCTACCGCTACAATTGCAGTATAGACTTTGATGTGGAAGTAGGATGGCAAAAGCCATAGTGAGGGCGATCTCGATATTGCGATGCCTTAGAGCCTCGTGGACTTGCGGATCAGGCCAGGATCACGGCGTGCCTGAGATTCTGAAGAGTCTTGGAGAGAAAGCCATGATTGATCGGTGCGATAAGGATATTACCCGAGTATGGCTTTATTAGACTGGTGTCGATGCGGCCACATCGATAAGTACCTATGCAACAATTGCTCTAAGGCCGTCGTGGTTAGAATTGACTATATATAACGCTATTGCTGGGAATGCAATAGCATGAATTGAGCCAAAAAAATCTCAAATGATCGAACCATTACAGATAGACGTCAGTCCGAGATTATGAATGTGACAGATTGGTTATCATGCAATAGGACCTTTTGTGCCCTTTCCGAAGGCACATGCCACCAAAAGGGCGATTTCCAGTAACCAGTTAATTTGAGTTCCTGGGGCGTTCTTCTGGCTGTTAGCCGAAATCCCGACGTAACTACCAAGGTTTGAATTCGAATACCTATTTATCGAGTGGCTGTCTCACAGTCGTCGTTTTATCGAAGAGGAAATAAGGGTGACGAATGCTGTTAGCTGTTGACAGTGCCAGTGGCTGCCAGCAGCTGCCTCCCCGGTAGAAGTTTGGCAGGTGGGGGGCTAATAAATGCCAGCTGTTCGTCAGACGCAACAGCTGGATCGCTTTTCCTCCTTGTGGAATCTTCTGAATATATCAAGGCAACACCATCTACTCCATGCACTCACGAAAACCGCAAGAACTTTCTGGCAAATCAGGCGGCCCGACAAATTTCGGCTCCATCGTATTACGTACCTCCAGGTCATTCTGCAAACCATTCGAATGCAGCTAGCCGAATCTTCTCCGCGGCACGCACGCCGACCGCGCGACGACGATATGGACGATGAATACGGGCGAGACAGGCGGAGCAGGCGCTCAGACCGCGATGATCAATACAGAGATACCGAAAGGGATTGCGACAGATCCCGCGAGAGCAGGCGACACCGACGGTCAAGATCCCCTTTGGAGGAACGTCGCCAGAGGTCACACTCGCGAGAAAGCAATCGTGGCAGGGGCCGGGAACACAGAAGAAGACGATCACGGGATGCGGAATACCGACAGCGCGGGTCGCACCGGGGCCGGGCGCGAGATGAGGATGACTCCCATGGCAGGTTAACGGGCGATAAACAGGTGGTCAAGCGTGATAGGCCGCTACCTTCTCAGGCAGACTCTTTTGCTCTGACTAAAGGCGAAGAGGTGCCTAAGCCTAAAGAGAAGCCTAATTTCACCAACACGGGCGCTCTCGCAGCCGCCTCGAACGCCATCGCTCAGGCAGACGGCTCCAAGGTGGTACTCAAGTACCACGAACCTCCTGAGGCCCGCAAACCTTCACCGAGAGATCAGTGGAAGTTGTTTGTCTTCAAGGGCGATGAGATTTTGGATACGGTTCCGCTCAGCGACCGCAGTTGTTGGTTGGTTGGTAGGGAAGTGGCGGTGGTGGACTTGGTTGCTGAGCACCCGAGCGTCAGCAAACAGCACGCTGTCATTCAGTTTCGGTACCTGGAGAAGCGCAACGAGTTCGGTGACAAGATTGGCAAGGTCAAGCCCTACCTAATAGACCTCGAGAGCGCCAATGGAACCATGCTGAACGCCAAGAGGGTGCCCGAGAGCCGGTATCTCGAACTCAGAGACAAGGACCTGATACAGTTCGGTCAGAGCACGCGAGAATACGTCCTCATGCTCGCACCGAGAGAATAGGTTTCGTGCGCACTCTGGGTATATTTTCGGGCCGCTTTGAATGCGCTGTCACTGAGGCTGAACTACGCTTTAGACGCCGCCGCAAGCCACGCACCTAAGATGGCGAAGCTGAAAAATACGGAATCCACCGCCGCGGGAGGCGGACAGAAGCGTATCAAGTATATCGCGTACGAGGACGCTTACGACAGTCAACTACGAATGAGGCTATCATGGCGTGACTTTACGGGCGACCACCCCTCCGTCCCCGGGGACAACCTATGGGGTTCGACCTCTGGGTTGCCACAACCAACCTTGGCGTCTCTAGTCTACGATAGTGAATCCTCCTGGGGGCGCACGAGGCGTTTCAAACCCTGTGGCAGCCTGGGTTCTTATGCCATCATCATTGCAGCTGTCAGCAGGAAAAGTGGACAACTTGGTTGTGTTCTTCGAAGATCCGAGACTGGATATGCGTTTCCGAAACAGTGCCAAACCGTAAACGTTGTGGCGTCTTTGATGCCATTATCGCTTTTGGCAGCTAGCATATCAAGGCGGCCATCTGCCCGACATGTGCTAGATTCCCAAATAGGGGCGAGCACTGGAAACTCCCTCGTCGATAGACACCGGCGTCACAAGCGACATGGTGCTCGATGACTTGTGGCGAAGGAGTCGTAACGATTTTCTGCCTGGTCAAGCCTCCTGTCCAACATCGATCTTCGACGGTCATACTCTGATGACAGAAGGGTTTCCTTGTGGGTGGAACCGGCGAAAGTCTTTCGGTTCTCCCTTCTATTCTCAGGCGAGCTGCTATAACCAGGACCAGGCTTTAGAAGTAGGGATAGGTACTCGCTCAGCCTAGGAGGCCGTTCGTCCCTCCTAACAAATGGCCACCGCCGAGTATATACCTCTCTTTGTTTGATCGGTTACCTTGATGTCTCGGCCATTACTGTATAATGTGATGTTATTCGGACCTAGTTCGAGTCGCTCGCCAATGTACGACCTGGCGATCAAACTGAGGGTTACCGAAGAGCCTCTCTTAGGCTGAGTGGGTAATAGATAGCGCAAGAAGAGAAGACTGCGCCCGTCACTGCCTGACCCTTATTATCCAAGCAGGTCCTTCTTTGCCACGGGGCACATTGCTAGCGATTTGGCAACCCAATGGGAAGCATAAACAAGCTTGAAAGGGTTTAAGTAGTGGCGCCCCGGACTGTAGTTGGCTCATCCGCTAAAGATTCCCCGCTATCAACACTTGTTGCATTATAGACTAGGTGGGGATTGCCCGCATCATCTGGAAAACTGGGGGAACGACGATGAAAAGGGGATCCGTCCATCTTTGAGCGTCGCCCAGGTTCGGTAGAGTTAAGCTCAATGCTGTGGAGCCTTGAGCGACCTGTTACATCGATGGTGACATGCGGATGCACGGGGCTGTTGTGGGCATGACACGTGAACGACGTTGAACAGCGTTGGTCGCCTGTAACGCGAGTTCCCGCGACTCTGAGGAAGCCGAAAAGGGACCAGACCACCCGGTTGGGAAAGTGAAAAGAGGAAGTAGAGCGGAACAGAGCACCGGAACGCACGACCAACCAGCTCTGCCAGCCCTTAATGGAGATACGTGCATGCATCATGTTGTCGCGCCTGTTGTCGTGCCGTTGAAAGCTTGTCTCGGCTATTACTTTCCCTCGAGGCGTGCGGATTTCAGATACCATGTCTCAGCGGGCTGTCTCAACAGCTTGTATACACACTGTCGGTCACCTGGATCAAGTCTCTAGGTACACCATGTCTCTCGCGGAGAACGAAGTGCGCAAATCGGCATACCGAGAATGGGGGAATCCTGAATTATGAATGCATGAACAGCGAACCAGGCACAATAACATGCTGAGAGGAAGACATTGTTAGCAAAGCCTCGCTATTAGCCTATAACACATCAAAATATAGAATATCTAACGGGGGCTTTTGCAAAGTTGAAACCACATATAAAACGCGTCAGGTACGGCTTAGACCGTGGCAAAGTCCCATTGGTTAGATTTCTTAACGTAAACAGCATCACTTATAACTTACGTATCTGGAGCGAAACGAGTAATAGAGTAGGCATCCCCGGAAGGCTTCCGGAAGTGCCTAAAGGAAGTATGATGTACATGTGTATGGCTAAATCACGGAGGGATTTTCAAATTATTAATTAAAACTCCAAAACAGCCAACGAACGAAGCTTTGCTTCTGGCGGCGGCGGCGGCGGCGGCGAGGAACACGCTGCAGGACTGCTACTCGCTGCGGCCGCGGCCGGGCATACACTACCAGTATCAGCCATTTATGTGCTTGTGCGTACCTAGCAACTTACTACGCATGCTACAATGTAGGGCGGCACTGCACTAATGAGCGCTAGACATAAACTACCTAATAGGACCTCATTAATCTCTGCACGGGTATGTATATATTATACACGTCAGGTATGGTGGGCTTCCCGATATCGCATAAGTTACTTAGGTGCCTAAGGAGGCGTGCGTAGCACGTATAAATGCCCTGCCACTTAAAATGCTCGCGCCTCCGCATTAATATTATAAATTTAGTCCGCTTTGAGACACCGGGGGGTGGAATTGACTTGCTAATTATGGCCAATTATCGCTCTGCTTTATCGGTCGGGTGCCTCAAGTGGCAGGCGCAGCTGACTTTAGGGCGGTCACTCTCCCGCCCATCTCCTAACGTACTAACTTGCCTAGCAGAGTTAGGTCCTAAAATACACGAAGGCACCGTCATTCTGCCTCTTCTCTTTGACAACCACGCCTCCCCCCTGAATATTTCCCTCTAACATTACCCTAGCTGCCCTCAAAAATACTTACCTACCTTGGTACAAACCCGAAGCGCGAAAGACACCTTGTGACGCAAAGCTTCTCTGGTTCTCCACCTCGGATGTAGTACTGCCTCTCTATTGCTGTGCGATGTGATCTGTCCTATCGTTTTCCCGTCCTGCCTCGTCTCAGGACTCCCCTTCTTAGTCACCTCTCGAAACAGGAAGAACGAATCAGCAGACACCCAAGCGCGCTGCTTATCACTCATTACTTTCGTTCCGGGAGGGAGAGAAGGAGGCGAACGATTTCCATGGAGCAGACTGTCTTGTTCCTATACCGCCGCGTTCGCTGCTGTTGTCTGCCTGATGACTGAGCCGTGGGGCGTAATGTTATCGTGCCTTGCCGGCCGACGAAGTGCCTCTCTCTGCATCGTCGACATCATAGCCATATATACACGCTGATGTTTTGTCACACGCCACCGAACTCCCTGTTCTATATATATATATATATATATATATGAGTATTGCGACAGCCGAAGCTTGACTGCATCTTGTCCGGTACATCTAACTGTCACCTACTTGTAGGTGCCAACAGCAAGAGCGATTATAAATCTCGTTCTCTTGCGTCTTGCCCATATGCATAAACATGGTAAGTCGAGCCATTTTCTTCCCCTTCCGTCCGGTGTTCCTTGGGGTTGCCGTCGGATGTTTGCGGGGTCGGACAAACACCTCGGATCATCCGAGTGGTACACGGTTCCCTCGAGCGGGCCACGTTGGTCTCCCTTGACTTCGGGCCATGTCAAGTTCGTCTAGTTCCGTCCGGTAACTGACGAACCTTGCGGCGTTGGTGTCGTCCAGGGTGCCGGGGACGGGCCGCGCGGCATTACCGCTAGGCTTTGTCTGGTGGATTACCTTACTCTAGGTCCCCTGGACGCCCTGGCTGACATCATCTCCCTCTTCCCCTGCAGGGCTCGATTAACAAGCAAATATCGCGCTATGAAACCACCGCCGTCTACACACACCCGGATGCGAAGGTCGACATAGTCCTGGTGCATGGTCTGAATGGCGACCCGCAGAAGACCTGGACCGCCAAGAATGGCGTGTTCTGG
The DNA here is from genome assembly GCA_004154925.1 of Monosporascus cannonballus. Classification (NCBI taxonomy): domain Eukaryota; kingdom Fungi; phylum Ascomycota; class Sordariomycetes; order Xylariales; genus Monosporascus; species Monosporascus cannonballus. The sequence continues at coordinate 274,696 of QJNS01000089.1, forward strand.
CCTGCCGATTTGCTTCCAACGTCGCTGAGAGATGCCCGCGCAAATATTCTTGTCTATGGCTATAACGCCGACGTCTACTCAAAGAAGCACGGGTCGCACCCGAGCGATAACTTCGTATACCTACACGCGCAGACTTTGGTCACCTCGCTTACCCACTATCGCAAAGACGAGCAGACGACACACAACCCCATCATATGGGTCTGTCATAGTCTGGGCGGCATATTGGCCAAGAGAGCGCTGTTATACTCAAACGACCTGAAGGCTTCTCAACACGAAGATTACCGTTCCATCTATGTCTCGACGTATGGCATTGTGTTCCTCGGCACACCGCATACCGGGTCGGAAATGGCAGCATGGGGCACTGTCTTACAGGCAATGTCCGACGCGGTAGTACCGAAGTCCTTTTTCCAGTCCGAGTCCGTGCTCTTGAAGACGCTAAAGAGGGACAACGAGACGCTCCAGAATATCAACAACCACTTCCTGGACATCTACCAGCGGTTCAAGATCCTGATGGCGCATGAGAACCACAAGACGGATCTCAGGGGTGCTAGAATGCTTATCGTGGATGCGAACTCCGCCGGTCCGCAGCTGCCGGGCGTCACTTACTACGCTATCGAGGCGACGCACTCCGGTATGTGCAAGTTCGAGAACAAGAATGCGCCGGGCTACAGGACGATCGTCACGGCCATCAGGGATTGGGTTGGTGAGGCTCCGGATGTGATTGCGACGAGGTGGAGGGTCGAAGATGAGGAGAAACTCGCAAGGGCGAAACATGAGATCGAGGAGAGGATGAAGCCTTGGGTAGGTCGCTACCCGTTCGGGATGGAGTGTGGCAGTGCCGAGGGGAAGCAAGCTGACGGGGCGCAGATCCGATCTCAACAGCTTGCGCAGTCAGTCCACGGGTCTAGTAGTAGGTTGCCACCAATTCTCCCCATAGACATTAAAGCAGACCATGGCGCCGGTTTGGGAACGCCAATCGAGGACGTTGTCTTCCCTTTCGAGATAGAAGAAGTGGAAGAACGTGGCATGGAAGCGAGCCGCGGACATTAGCACGAGGGCATTGGCTGATTCCTTTTGTTCTCTGTAGCACAAAATCAGATTAATGAGACCACGTCGCCGTTACCCCCGCATTCTCCCTCAAGGCTCGATGGGGAATCTAAGCCTCTCCTCCCTGCGCCGGAAGGAGACCCGCCACCAGAGCAGAGCGAACCCTCTTCCCAGCAATCAGCTTCTAGCCCTGATGCGTCGGGAGAGCCCATATTCGTAAAGCCGGCCGTATTTCGGCCCAACACGTTCTTTAAGGGCCGTGAAAATGAACTGAAACGGCTGCATAAGATGCTGATGGATCGTGGGAGGAGATCGGCGGGAACCTCGTCGGTTCTCATCCAGAGTATGCCCGGTGGCGGCAAGTCCCACTTAGCACGACAGTATGTTTTCCAACATAGAAGTCACTATCCTGGCGGCATATTCTGGATCAGGGCAAAGTCCGTCAAGGAGCTAGAGTACGGCTATTGGGACATCGCCAGAACGGCTGGGCTTAGCGATGTACGCGATTCGGACCGTGACGATGAGCAGACTACGCGGAGGATGGTTGCTGCTGTTCGGGCGTGGTTGAACACCACCAAGAACTGGTTACTAATTCTCGACGGCATTCATTTCGACTTCCCTGACCTGCAGTATTACATCCCATTTGCCAAGGACACGAGCATCATCTACACGTCGACGGAGAGGACGGTCGCCGAGGACTACCAATTCGACAACCCGCAGGTCATCGCGCTGGACGCATTGTCGAAACAGGAAGCTCAGGAGCTGCTGTTGGAGGAGATGGGCAGGAAGAAGCCTTGGACCCAGGACGACCTGAGTCGAGCTTCGGAGCTCGTCGAGCTGATGGACCGTCTGCCCCTTATGATCCACGTCGCGGCGTTGCATCTAAAGGCTACAAGAGAACCCCTGGCGAAATACCTGAGGTCGTTCAAGAACCGGCCGCGGGCCGGAAACCTGCCGGCGTACCAAGAAGTGCGCAAGCAGCTCCAGCACAGAGGCGCCGTGGCCGCGCTTAACCTGATGTACATGCTCGCATTCTTCGGGCAGCACATCCCGGTAGAGATGGTCGTTCTAGGTAAGTCCATGTTTTTACATCACGCCCGCATAACATGTGCCGGCTCGGCGATCTAGGATGGGTATATGGGACCGAAACCACAAATCCAGTGTCGAAATTTTCTAGACGCCCATCCACCGGGGGGGGGGGGGGGGGTTGTCCAATAAGCTCATCCTGGATTATCGAGTTGAGCGTCGACATCCTTGATTCACCCGTACTGACGTCCCTCAGGTGCCAAAGCATTGGGAAGAAGTACACCCATCAAGTCCTCGAGGCCTGATAGCCGCAGGATATCATTAAACAACACCTTTCAGGTATTGATGGCATTCGCGCTCATGGAAAGGTACCAAAACAACGAAGCGTCCACGGCGAGCTCAAGAAGCCTTCGCAGCATCGACATGGGTCAAGACAATCTCGACATCCTAAGAGTTCATGGGATCGTGCAGGCGTTCTTTGTTGACGTGCTCGCTAACGAGAAGGAAGCTCCATTCTGGCTGGAACAGGCCATCTCTGTTTTCTGCCGAGCCTTCGACGAGAGTAAGAGGCGGATCCAGGATGACCCTCAAACTGGAATGCCACAGGACTTCCGTCGCTTTCGAATCCACGGTGAACGACTATCCGAACACCTGGATCGATTTCAGCGAAAGGCACAAGAGCGCCTCGGAGAGTGTCGTCTGAGACTTGATTCATGTCTGAATTCCATCACCGATCTGATCGACCAGTTGGGAAAGAGGAATTCCGACACCCATAGCCGAAGCCCTAAGGATGTGGTTATTTCGGTCTTCGAGCGAACAAATAGCCTGTCAGAGGCCGACTCTTCGACGCCACCGAGCAGTAACAGCGTTTTCGAGTCTTACACTGAAGATAACACGCCACTGCACTCGCCAATCCTATATACCCCTGGCGATTATAATCCGTACCACTGGCACGTGACCTATCCCTACGGTATTCCCTACACAGCGGAGGACGAGCTAGGTATCTCGAGAACCGTGACACCACAACCAGCGCCTACGGAGATCTTCGAGGCCATCTCGATGCCTGACGATGACGAAACTACTCGAAGGGTGTTCGGCCCTAACCACCGAACTATCAAACGACATGCTGCGCGACGTTATCGTGACCATGCGGGAGCCTGGAGGGCTTCGCCGCAGGTAGTCAGTGATCCGCGTGTCAGTATCAGTCGCGAGACAGCAAAAGGGTTTATTAGTATCTCATCAGGCCAAGGGGCAGTTCCTCCTCACGCCTCGAGCGATGACTCCGGGGCTGCAGGCAGCGAAGCGGAAGTCGCTCTGAGCCATATCAAACAGGCAACTCCTTTGGTTCCACCACACATAGAATCCGTCTCAGCCAGTGAAAGGGAGCCGATGAAGCGGCCGCAGCTCATGGCTGGGAGGACGTCTTATGCCAGTGCGTCTGCCAGCGAGACAAGTCCAACAGACAATCATCCGATCACTCCCACTTTCTCCAACACTATAGGCACCTATCCCGCACCATCATCCAGCTACACTGCCGCGACGATTATGCGACTCAAGGAGAACGAGCGCCCGGTGCCAGTCGAGGGTCTTGCTCCCGTGAAAGTGTCTAGTCCACTCGCCGGGGAACCTATTACCACGACTTCCCTCCGTGCCCCGAGTCCCCCGAGGACCCAGGACATTACTGAAACCGGCTCGTTCGATTTCCTAGAACGGCCACCTCCGATGCCGGAATCGCGAACCACCAAATCAAGCCCATCACAGCGCACAGGCCCCTTCCCACCGCCGCCGATCCCGGTCGAGGTACATTCCACGAGCAGTCTCCGGGCTACCCCATCCGCGGGGCTGCGCCCTTCATTCGACCCTTACGGCGCCATGCCCGAGCACGAAGTCGGCGAGGAGCCCCTGACCCGCTCCCTACCCACCATCGGGAGCTACCCGACCCTACCGTACCCGCACGACACAGCAGCAGCAGCATCAACCTCCTCGGTTCGCCATCCTGGCCCCGACGAATTCAGCATGCCTGTGCACGTGCATCCGCCGCCGTGGACAGCCTCGTCCCCCAATACCCAAGGCTACTCGAGCCAGCCCATGAGCCGCGACCCGAGTCACCAGTCCAGCCGCAGCCAAGGCTCGAACCCGAACTCGGATCGGGGGGCGCCGCAACCGCCACGGGGCAGCTCCGGTGGCTCGCCGGCGCACAGCAGCTCGCCCGGTCCGCAGCCGATGCGCCGACCGCGGTCCCGCCGCCCCAGCGTCGTCGAGACCGAACCCAGTCCCCGCATCGAGGCCCTCGACGCCTTCGGCATCGATCCCGTCGTCACTAGCTACCAACTCTACGGCGAGAGCGCGCGGGGCCGCAGGCGCACGGGTTCCGGTTCCGGGTCCGTGCCCGGCGGAGGAGGCGGAGGGCTGCCGTACCCCGTCAGGCGCGAGTCCGGGTTCCTGGCACGCTGGCGCAGCAGGCGGAGGGCCGGCGGTACTGGTAGTGGCGGTTCTAGCAATGGAAGACCTGGTGGTAGCGATGGTAGACCTCTGAGCAGTGATGGCGACGGTGATGGCGACGACGAGAGCACCGGCGGGAGTATCGCTGCCGCTGCGGAAAATAGCGGCAGGGGCAACGGCAACGGAAAGAACGGCAAGGGCAAGGACAGGGAGGGGGGGTTGAGTCATCGCAGGGCCATCTCCGCGGGCGGCAGGCTCGTCAGACTGCGCGGGAAGCACAGAAGCCTGGACTCCGTCGGCGTCGACGCCTCCTCCGTACCCTCGGCCCCGGCCCCGATCCCGGGCAACACGGATGGAGCCGACATGGCGCGCTCTCCTTCCGGTGGCATTAGACTTGCGGACGGGAAGATGGTGGAGTTCGGTGGTACGGACCCGGGTCTAGCCCGCGCGCCGCCACTGCCGCAACCGCAGTCGCTGCCTAGTGCTGGTGCTGTTGCGCCTAGGGCAGGCGGAAGGTCCGGGGCCGGGAGCCCCCTGAGCAACTCCAACCCGCTCGTCGGTCTGGGGATCCAGCAGCACCGTCGACAGTCCTGATCCAGGAGGGCTAAGGGGAATGGGTTGGAGGAGCGTGCAACCGCCCGACTGGGCTGCGGAGGTAGATGGACTTGGTTATGGTAGGGTGCGTTCGGATGTGTTGGTTGAGCGTGATGGGCGGACTGCTTGGTGGGGTATCTGGGAGGCATATATGGCTACTCACGTGAGTATTCAGCCGGTATGCGACGAGCCAGCTGATGGGATACATGACGACTAATGGGGGGATTGTATTGCTGCTGTGCATCGCATACATCGGTTATCAAAAACCTTGATTTCTTTTTGTTGGTTTAGAGGGTTTAGAATATAATTAGCGGATCGGATCATATCTTAGCAGATTGTCTCGTGGCGTCGAAGAGTTTAGTTCTTCTGGTGGGGGGGGGGGGGGGGGGGGGGGGGGGGGGGGGGGGGGGGGGGGGGGGGGGGGGGGGGGGGGGGGGGGGGGG